>JAXCGZ010013995.1:20000-40000 GCA_037179515.1 Halocaridina rubra | reverse complement strand
CAAGGAATTTCTTGTTGCTCGCATAAATACTGGGTCAGAGAGCATTATAATAACTGTTGTATATAACCCACCAAGGAACCAAAATAGGCTTGAAGTTAATGAGGAAAGTCATATAGGTACTATTGAAGTCATAAACTCAGTTGTTAACATGGCACGGGAAAAAAAATGTAGGATTTTGATTATGGGAGACTTTAATCATAAAGAAATAGATTGGATAAATCTTGACCCACACAGTGATGAGGACTCATTCGGGGCAAGATTCCTAGATTGCGTACAAGGGAATTTCCTACACCAACATGTAACGGAACCAACAAGGGCCAGGGGTGGGGATGAGCCATCACTACTTGATCTAGTGTTCACAGATAATGTGTTGGATATTGAAAAAAATGAGTATGAACCACCAATTGGAAAGAGTGACCACAGTGTGTTGTTGATGGAGTATATCATTGAAGATATTCTTCCTGAGAGTAGAGGCACTGAGGACATGAGGAGGAACTATCCGAAAGGAGATTACATCAAAATGAATGAGCTTTTTGCAGTTATTGACTGGAGAACCTTATTTTACAACAAATCTGTACAAGAAATGTATGACATCTTTTGTGAGAAATATGGGAAGATAGTAGATTGCTGCATTCCCGTCACCAAAGTAGGTGTAATTCATGCCAGAGAGAAATGGTTCGATAATGGGTGTAAAAGAGCTAAGGAGTGGAGAGACATATGCTGGAAAAGGTATAGGAGGAGAAAAAATATAAATGCCTGGCAAACCTACAAAAGAGCAAGAAATGACTACCTGAGTAAAAGGAGAGAGGCAGAGAGAGACTATGAGAGGGACTCAATATCAGTGGCACTAAGTATCATATTTAAAAAGTCACTGGAGTCAGGGGAGATTGCAAGATGCTGGAAACAAGCAAATGTGATACCTATCTTCAAAAAGGGAAGGAGGGATACGGCTCTTAACTATATGAACAGTTTCCTTGACCAGCATAGTTTGCAAAGTTATGGAGAAACTACTAAGGAAACATATCTCTCTTCACTTGGAATCCTTCAACTTTTTGTCAGTGAGGCAACTTGGCTTCAGAGAAGGTAGATCAACAGTAACAAACTTATTAGAATTCTATGATGAGGTAAGCCGAATCTTACAGGAAAGAGAGGCCTGGGCAGATTGCATATTCCTAGACTTCCAGAAAGCGTTTGACACTGTTCCACATGGGAGACTTATTAGGAAGCTGCAAGCAATGGCTAGAATAGGTGGAAATGTTTTGGAATGGATAAAAACTTACTTAGAAGGAAGGGAACAGAGGGTTAGAGTAAGACACTCAGTGTCTGAATGGAGAACAGTTAGTAGTGGAGTTCCACAGGGTTCAGTTTTAGGGCCACTTTTGTTCCTTGTATATGTAAATGATCTACCAGAGTCTGTAAATTCATTCATGAATATGCTTGCAGATGATGCAAAGATTGTGAAGAAAGTAAAAAAACGAGAACAATGGTAGAGAACTTCAGGAGGATCTAAATAATCTGCATAAGTGGTCAGAAAAGTGGCTAATGAAATTCAATACTTCAAAATGTAAGGTAATGAGAATGGGTACAAGTGCAAGAAGGCCCAAGCTTGACAACTCGGTGGCTGGAGTACAACTTCAAGAGACAGAAAATGAGAAAGATCTAGGAGTAAACATACTGGCAGATTTGTCTCCAGAAATACATATAAATGGCATAGTAAGGGCAACATATGCATTCTTATCAAATGTAAGGGTAGCCTTCAGGCACATGGACAAGGAAATGTTCAGAAATATTTATGTAACCTATGTGAGGCCAAAACTCGAATATGCATCCCCCTTTTGGAATCCGCAGTTGAAAAAGCACATAGCTAAGCTTGAAAAAGTTCAAAGACATGCCACGAAACTGGTGCCAGAAATACGCGATCTCAGTTATGATGAGAGGCTGAGGGAATTAGACTTACCATCACTCGAAGCGAGAAGAATGAGGTGGGATATGGTGACAGTCTTTAAATTCCTTCATGGTTATGATAGAGTGGATAGGGATCGATATTTTGATATGGCTGGCTCTAGAACTAGAGGTCATAATTTGAAGCTTCGTAAGAAAACTTCTTTGCAGGATGTAAGGAAATACTTTTGCAGTGTAAGAGTAGTTGATAATTGGAATTGGCTAAGCGAGGAGGTAGTTAATGCTATCTCAATCCATAGTTTTAAGGACAGGTATGATAAGTGTCACTAAGTATAAAATGGAACCGATCAGGAGACGGGAAGATACGAGCTTTGGGCTCTTTCCCGTAAACACAATTAGGTAATCACAATTAGGTAATCACACACTAAAGAAACCGTTTCACCTTAGTTCTCTCACATCTAAAGGTGTACTTGGTAATCCTGCTGTATCCTTTATCTCTCTTCTACAGCTGCAAAACCTCTTGAGTGTCATACATTATTAAGTGGAAAAAGTGATAACACTGTTAATGGATATATCTGTCAAGTAAACGTCATTGAATAAGTGGTAAGTATTCTCTCTGTGATAGAATTTTGTATTTTTTTTTATGTATATGCATCACGTGTATACTGTGGATGTATGTATGTATATATACATGCATGCGCCCACAAACATATGCAATCATGCACACAAATGCTAATAGATTAGTTGCTAAGGCAGTAGAATTAAAAGATGGGATTCACAACAGAAAGTGAGATATACTAGCAGTTACAGAGACTAAGTTGATGGCATAAACAGTGTCACAGTTTTTTCAAAGGGCTTCAGAATATAAAGGATTGAAATATCTGAGAGGACTGGTGGAGGGATAGCACTGCTTATAAGTGAAAGGATTCAGGTTGAAGAAATAAACTTTGCTATAGAAAGTGAGTTCAAGGAATTTCTTGTTGCATGATTAAATACTGGGTCAGAGAGCTTTATAATAACTGTTGTATATAACCCACCAATGAACCAACATAGGCTAGAAGTTTATGGGGAGAGTCATATAGGTATTATTAAAGTCATAAACTCAGATGTTAATATTGCAAGGGAGAGAAAATGTAGGATTTTGACTATGGGAGATTTCAGTCAAATAGAAATAGATTAGATAAATCTTGAACCATATAGTGGTGAGGACTCATTCGGAGCAAAATTCCTAGATTGTGTACAAGGAAATTTCCTACACCAACATGTACTGGAACCAACGAGGGCCAGGGATGGGGATGAACCATCGCTACATAATCTAGTATTTACAGATAACGTGTTGAATATTGAAAAATTTGAGTATGAACCACCAATTGAAAAAAGTGACCACTGTGTGATGTTGAACATGTTCTGCCTGAGAGTAGATATTACATCAAAATGAACGTGCTTTTTGCAGTTATTGAATGAGGGACCTTATTTAACAACAAGTCTGTACAAGAAATGTTCGACATCTTTTGTGAGAAATATGGGAAGGTAGTAGACTGCTGCACGCCTTTTACAAAAGTAGGTGTAACACATGCCAGAGAGAAATGGTTCGATAATGAGTGTAAAAAAACTAAATAAGTGGAGAGACAAATTCTGGAAAAGTTATAGGAGGAAAAAAAAACATAAATGCCTGGCAGACCTATAAATGAGCAAGAAATGATTACCTATGTAAATGAAGACAGGCAGAGAGAGACTATGAAAGGGACATCACAAGGAAGGCTAAAGAAAATCTCAAGCTTTTCCACAGCTTTATCAGAGGAAAACTGAAGGCAAAATAACAGGTTTTAAAGATTGGGAGAGCAGATGGAAGCATAACCGAGGCGGATGAAGAGATCTGCAAAGAATTGAACAAGGAGTTCAGTCAGTATTTACTATAGAAAATACCCCCACACACTCCGATTGCAGAGATAGAAGCTCATGGGTCGGTATTAGAGAACATCATCCTTTCAGCCACAGAAGAATGCAAAGCGTTGATGGAGTTAGATATTCATAAAGCTATAGGTCCTGATTATATATCCCATCATGTACTTAAGAAATGTGCAGATTATATATCAGTGGCACTAAGTATCATATTTAAAATGTCACTGGAGTCAGGGGAGATTGCAAGATGTTGGAAACAAGCGAACGTGATGCCTATCTTTAAAATGGGAAGGAGGGATATGGCTCTAAACTATATACCTGTTTCCTTGATCAGCATTTTTTGGCAAAGTTATGGAGAAACTAAAAAAGGGAACACATTTCTCTTCACTTGGAATCCTTCAATATTTTGTCAGTGAGACAGCATTGCTTCAGAGAATGTAGATCAGCAGTAACAAACTTATTAGAATTTTATGATGAGGTAAGCCGAATCTTGCAGGAAAGAGAAGGCTGGGCAGCTTGCATATTCCTAGACTTCCAGAAAGCATTTGACACTGTCCCACATGGGACATTATTAAGAAGCTGCAAGAAATGGCAAGAATAGGTGGAAAGTCTTGAAATGGATAAAAACATACTTAGAAGGAAGGGAACAGAGGGTTAGAATAAGACTTTCAGTGTCTGAATGAAGAGGAGTTAGTAGTGGAGTTCCACAAGTTCAGCTTTAAGGGCACTTTTGTTACTTGTATATGTAAATACCTACCAGAGTCTGTAAATTCATTCATGAATATGTTTGCATATGATGTAAAGATTATGAAGCAAGTAAGAAACGGGATCAATGGTAGAGAACTTCAGTAAGGTCTAAATAGTCTGCATGAATGGTCTGAAAAATGGCTAAAGAAATTCAGTACTTAGAGATGTAAGGTAATGAGAATGGGTACAAGTACAAGAAGGCCCAAGCTTGACCACTCAATGTCAGGAGTAGAACTTCAAGAGACAGAGAGTGAGAGAGATCCAGGAGTAAAAATACTGGCCGATTTGTCTCCAGAAATGCATATAAATGGGATAGTAAGGGAAGCATAAGCTTTCTTAGCAAATGTATGGGTAGCCTTCATGCACATGGACAAGGAAATGCTCATAAATATTTATGGAACCTATGTGAGGCAAAAACTTGTATATGCAGCCACCTTTTTGGAATTCGCACTTGAAAAAGCACTTAGGTAGGCCGGAAAAAGTTCAAAGACGTGCCACGAAACTGGTGCTAGATATACGCAATCTCAATTATGATGAGAGACTGAGGGAATTAGACTTACCATCACATGGAGCTAGAATATTGAGGGGATATGGTGACTGTTTTTAAATTCCTCCATGGTTATGAGAGAGTGGATAGGGATCTATCTTTGGATATGGCTGGCACTAGAGCTGGAGGTCATAGTTTGAAGCCTCGTAAGAAAACTTCTTTGCTGGATGTAAAGATGTACGTTTTTAGTGCAAGAGTAGTTGATAATTGGAATTCGCTACACGATGAGGTAATTAGTGCTAACTCAATTCATAGTTTTGGAGACAAGCATAATAAGTATCACAATGAAAAAATTAAACCGATTTAGAGACGGTAAGTTACGAGCCGGGGGCTCTTTCCCGTAAGCACAATTAGGTAATTATAATTAGGTAATTACACACACACACACACACACACACACACACACACACACACACAACGTTCAGTGACACACGAAACTGCTCCTCTTAAATTACTACTTGTGTTTTGAGTGACTAAGTGCTTAGTGGAAAACTTTACCATAATTTCCATAAATCTGAAATCCTGCAGGGTATTGTGAGTACAAAACTTATATTTGTTGTATGACGAGACTCTCCAAAATATTAAAGGAAAAAAATTGAGAACATTTTCGTGAGGGGAGAGAGAAGCTGCCGTCCAGTTCTGCCTTGAAGGAAATTTAGAAGAGTTGCCAGAGGTGAAGCCATCACATCACATTACCTAATTTTTTGTGTAAATTGGGGAAAGCTCTTAAGCCGTTTACCTGATCATGTAGTTCTATATATTGTTAAAATCAGTATCCTTCCCATTTATATGAACTTGTTAGTTAGTTTGATACACAAAATAATTGAATAATAAAAAAAAAATACCAAATATCCACCTGTCAACAGTACTGAGTGAAGTTGCCAAGTAGTACAGCTGTCTTATTTTCTTCATTTTTTTGCTTTTCTTTTAGCTTTCTCTTTTACTATTTTTTTTATTTTGTATATATATTGAGTTAAATGTAAAGTCTAATCCTGTGATAACATATCTTGGTTAGCAAGTGAGTTTATCAGTTAGGAAGAATATATAACAGAAACAGGTGGGTGCCACCTCAGACACAAATTCGAATTTTCCTTCAGGTTTGACTTTTGTTTTTCTTTTTCTTTTTATCCTTAAATTACCATGGTCAAGTTTTTAAGTTAAGATGTGTGTTACCAGAAAAGAGATAAACTGAGTTACTAAATAGCACTTATATGGAGATATAAAAATTCTGTGTGAAGCTTAATTAAAAGTTTTTCTCTTTTTTTTTCCTCTTTCTCGTCTTCTTTCTATATTCTGTGAGAGGGAGAACATAAAAATGACGCCATCTCTGTCCCAAACCTCTCCCATCCATGGGTCGGTAGGAGGGGTAGCCATTAGGGGACTTAAACAGAAAATCAAGAATTTAGAGGCAATGGTTATAAGCCTTGATGATAAAATTCGGAATATGGATGGAGAAATGAAAGAGAATGAAACACTCAGAGAGCAAATAAGATCTTTGGAGGAAGCAAATAAAGCACAAGGGCAAGAGAGAAAGGAACAAGAAAAAAGAATAAAGAACCTGGAAGGGGAAAAGAGTCAACTAGAATCTAGAATTTCTAAACAAGAAGATAAAAACAAACTGCTGAATGACAACCTAAAGGAATTAGATGTTAGTTCACTGCTCTCTTCTGAGAGAGACGAGATTGCTGCTTGGAATGTCCAGATTAAGGAAAACATTGAACAGTTCAGAAAAGAGTTCCAGGAGCTGAATATGGAAAATGATGCCATGAAAACTTCCTTTGCTGATGCACTAAAGGGGAATGTGGCAGTGAAAGAGGCTGTAAAGGTGGTGGCACTGGAAAACATACAAACAGTTGACTATAAAGAGACAGTAATCGAAAAAATGAAAGACGTTGTGATGGAAAGGGCAAACCCACTCATCAGACAGGCACTTGATAAGGAGAAGACAGTGGTAATCTCAGGCATAAGTGAATCCCAGGAGCCAACATGGCAGGGGAGACTTGAAGAAAATATAGCTAGGGTTGTAGACCTGATAAGAAAGCTTGGAGTAGTATGTGGTCCTGAGGATATTGTAAACATACACCAACTAGGTAAATATTCGAGGGAAGGAAAGCCGAGACCAACAAAAGTAACCTTTGAGAGAGGGGAAACATGTAGGGAAATATTGTTGAGAAAAAAAAGTCTAAAAGACCATCAAGAATTCAAAGAAGTGCTCATTAGACAATACAGAACACAGGAAGAGATGGGAAAGATCAAAAACATGTTGCAAGAGGCAAGAAGGTTAAATGATGAAAGAAATGAAGAAGAGAAGAAAAATTTTCATTACAGAGTTCTTCCAGACAAAGGGGAGATAAAGAAGATAAAGACAGAAGATCAGGGGATGGGGCCTCATTAAGATTGTTATACACAAATGCTGATGGATTAGCTGGTAAGGCAGTAGAATTAAAAGATAGGATTCACAACAGTAAGGCAGATATAGTAGCAATTACAGAGACTAAGTTGAGTGAGGACATAAACAGTGTCACAGTTTTTCCTAAGGGCTTCAGAATACTATTGGTTGAAAGATCTGAGAGGACTGGTGGAGGGATAGCACTGCTCATAAGTGAAAGGATTCAAGTTGAAGAAATAAACTTGGCTATAGAAAGTGAGTTCAAGGAATTTCTTGTTGCTCGCATAAATACTGGGCCAGAGAGCATTATAATAACTGTTGTATACAACCCACCAATGAACCAAAATAGGCTTGAAGTTTATGAGGAAAGTCATATAGTACTATTGAAGTCATAAACTAAGTTGTTAACATGGCACGGGAAAAAAAATGTAGGATTTTCATGATGGGAGACTTTAATCATAAAGAGATAGATTGGATAAATCTTGAACCACACAGTGGTAAGGACTCATTCGGGGCAAGATTCCTAGATTGCGTACAAGGGAATTTCCTACACCAACATGTAATGGAACCAACAAGGGCCAGGGGTGGGGATGAGCCATCACTACTTGATCTAGTGTTCACAGATAATGTGTTGGATATTGAAAATATTGAGTATGAACCACCAATTGGAAAGAGTGACCACTGTGTGTTGTTGATGGAGTATATCATTGAAGATATTCTTCCTGAGAGTAGAGGCACTGAGGACATGAGGAGGAACTATCCGAAAGGAGATTACATCAAAATGAATGAGCTTTTTGCAGTTATTGACTGGAGAACCTTATTTTACAACAAATCTGTACAAGAAATGTATGACATCTTTTGTGAGAAATATGGGATGATAGTAGATTGCTGCATACCTGTCACCAAAGTAGGTGTAATTCATGCCAGAGAGAAATGGTTTGATAATGGGTGAAAAAGAGCTAAGGAGTGGAGAGACAAATACTGGAAAAGGTATAGGAGGAGAAAAAACATAAATGCCTGGCAAACCTACAAAAGACTATGAGAGACTATGAGAGGGACATCACCAGGAAGGCTAAAGAAAATCCCAAGCTTTTCCACAGCTTTATCAGAGGAAAACTGAAGGTAAAAGAACAGGTTTTAAGGCTAAAGAGAGCGGATGGAAGCATCACTGAGACGGATGAAGAGATCTGCAAAGAATTGAACAAGGAGTTTCAGTCAGTATTTACAGTAGAAAATACCCCACCCCCTCAGATTGCAGTGATAGAAGCTCAAGGGCCGGTATTAGAGAACATCAACCTTACTGCCACAGAGGTATGCAAAGCGCTGATGGATTTAGATATTCATAAAGCTACAGGTCCTGATGACATATCCCCTCATGTGCTTAAAAAATGCGCAAACACAATATCAGGAGCACTAAGTATCATATTTAAGGAGTCACTGGAGTCGGGGGAGATTCCAAGATGCTGGAAACAAGCAAATGTGATACCTATCATCAAAAAGGGAAGGAGGGATACGGCTCTAAACTATAGACCAGTTTCCTTGACCAGCATAGTTTGCAAAGTTATGGAGAAACTACCAAGGAAAGATATCTCTCCTCACTTGGAATCCTTCAGCTTTTCGTCAGTGAGGCAACATGGCTTCAGAAAAGGTAGATCAACAGTAACAAACTTATTAGAATTTTATGATGAGGTAAGCCAAATCTTACAGGAAAGAGAGGGCTGGGCAGATTGCATATTCCTAGACTTCCAGAAAGCGTTTGACACTGTTCCACATGGGAGACTTATTAGGAAGCTGCAAGCAATGGCTAGAATAGGTGGAAATGTTTTGGAATGGATAAAAACTTACTTAGAAGGAAGGGAACAGAGGGTTAGAGTAAGACAGTGTCTGAATGTAGTAGAGTTAGTAGTGGAGTTCCACAGGGTTCAGTTTTAGGGCCACTTTTGTTCCTTGTATATGTAAATGACCTACCAGAGTCTGTAAATTAATTCATGAATATGTTTGCAGATGATGCAAAGATTGTGAAGAAAGTAAAAAACGAGAACAATGGTAGAGAACTTCAGGAGGATCTAAATAATCTACATGAGTGGTCAGAAAAGTGGCTAATGAAATTCAATACTTCAAAATGTAAGGTAATGAGAATGGGCACAAGTGCAAGAAGGCCCAAGCTTGACTACTCGTTGGCTGGAGTACAACTTCATGAGACAGAAAATGAGAGAGATCTAGGAGTAAACATACTGGCAGATTTGTCTCCAGAAATACATATAAATGGCATAGTAAGGGCAGCATATGCATTCTTATCAAATGTATGAGTAGCCTTCAGGCACATGGACAAGGAAATGTTCAGAAATATTTATGTAACCTATGTGAGGCCAAAACTCGAATATGCATCCCCCTTTTGGAATCCGCAGTTGAAAAAGCACATAGCTAAGCTTGAAAAAGTTCAAAGACATGCCACGAAACTGGTGCCAGAAATACGCAATCTCAGTTATGATGAGAGGCTGAGGGAATTAGACTTACCATCACTCGAAGCTAGAAGAGTGAGGGGGGATATGGTGACAGTCTTTAAATTCCTTCATGGTTATGCTAGAGTGGATAGGGATCGATATTTTGATATGGCTGGCTCTAGAACTAGAGGTCATAGTTTGAAGCTTCGTAAGAAAAGTTATTTGCAGGATGTAAGGAAATACTTTTTCAGTGTAAGAGTAGTTGATAATTGGAATTGGCTAAGCGAGGAGGTAGTTAATGCTATCTCAATCCATAGTTTTAAGGACAGGTATGATAAGTATCACTAAGTCTAAAATGGAACCGATGAGGAGACGGGAAGATACGAGCTTTGGGCTCTTTCCCGTAAACACAATTAGGTAATTATATATATATATATATATATATATATATATATATATATATATATATATATATATATATATATATATATATATATGTGTGTGATTACCTAATTGTGATTACCTAATTGTGTTTACGGGAAAGAGCCCAAAGCTCGTATCTTCCCGTCTCTTGATCGGTTCCATTTTTAGACTTAGTGATACTTATCGTACATGTCCTTAAAACTATGGATTGAGATAGCATTAACTACCTCCTCGCTTAGCCAATTCCAATTATCAACCACTCTTACACTGAAAAAGTATTTCCTTACATCCTGCAAACAGGAGCCAGCCATATCGAAATATCGATCCCTATCCACTCTATCATAACCATGAAGGAATTTAAAGACTGTCACCATATCCCCACTTACTCTTCTAGCTTTGAGTGATGGCAAGTCTAATTCCCTCAGCCTCTCATCATAACCGAGATTGCGTATTTCTGGCACCAGCTTCGTGGGATGTCTTTGAACTTTTTCAAGCTTAGCTATGTGCTTTTTCAAGTGCGGATTCCAAAAGGGGGCTGCATATTCGAGTTTTGGCCTCACATAGGTTACATAAATATTTCTGAACATTTCCTTGTCCATGTGCCTGAAGGCTACCCTTACATTTGATAAGAATGCATATGCTGCCCTTACTACGCCATTTATATGTATTTCTGGAGACAAATCTGCCAGTATGTTTACTCCTAGATCTCTCTCATTTTCTGTCTCTTGAAGTTGTACTCCAGCCACCGAGTAGTCAAGCTTGGGCCTTCTTGCACTTGTACCCATTCCCATTACCTTACATTTTGAAGTATTGAATTTCATTAGCCACTTTTCTGACCACTCATGCAGATTATTTAGATCCTCCTGAAGTTCTCTACCACTGTTCTCGTTTTTTACTTTCTTCACAATCTTTGCATCATCTGCAAACATATTCATGAATGAATTTACAGACTCTGGTAGGTCATTTACATATACAAGGAACAAAAGTGGCCCTAAAACTGAACCCTGTGGAACTCCACTACTAACTCTTCTCCATTCAGACACTGAGTGTCTTACTCTAACCCTCTGTTCCCTTCCTTCTAAGTAAGTTTTTATCCATTCCAAGACATTTCCACCTATTCTAGCCATTGATTGCAGCTTCCTAATAAGTCTCCCATGTGGAACAGTGTCAAACGCTTTCTGGAAGTCTAGGAATATGCAATCTGCCCAGCCCTCTCTTTCCTGTAAGATTTGGCTTACCTCATCATAAAATTCTAATAAGTTTGTTACTGTTGATCTTCCTTCTCTGAAGCCATGTTGCCTCACTGACAAAAAGTTGAAGGATTCCAAGTGAAGAGAGATATGTTTCCTTAGTAGTTTCTCCATAAGTTTGCAAACTATGCTGGTCAAGGAAATTGGTCTATAGTTCAGAGCCGTATCCCTCCTTCCCTTTTTGAAGATGGGTATCACATTTGCTTGTTTCCAGCATCTTGGAATCTCCCCCGACTCCAGTGACTCCTTAAATATGATACTTAGTGCCACTGATATAGTGTTTGAGCATTTTTTAAGCACATGAGGGGATATGTCATCAGGACCTGTAGCTTTATGAACATCTAAATCCATCAGCGCTTTGCATACCTCTGTGGCTGTAAGGTTGATGTTCTCTAATACCGGCCCTTGAGCTTCTATCACTGCAATCTGAGGGGGTGGGGTATTTTCTACTGTAAATACTGACTGAAACTCCTTGTTCAATTCTTTGCAGATCTCTTCGTCCATCTCAGTGATGCTTCCATCCGCTCTCTTTAGCCTTAAAACCTGTTCTTTTACCTTCAGTTTTCCTCTGATAAAGCTGTGGAAAAGCTTGGGATTTTCTTTAGCCTTCCTAGTGATGTCCCTCTCATAATCTCTCTCTGCCTCTCTCCTTTTACTTAGGTAGTCATTTCTTGCTCTTTTGTAGGTTTGCCAGGCATTTATGTTTTTTCTCCTCCTATACCTTTTCCAGCATTTGTCTCTCCAATCCTTAGCTCTTTTACACCCATTATCGAACCATTTCTCTCTGGCATGAATTACACCTACTTTGGTGACAGGTATGCAGCAATCTACTATCTTCCCATATTTCTCACAAAAGATGTCATACATTTCTTGTACAGATTTGTTGTAAAATAAGGTTCTCCAGTCAATAACTGCAAAAAGCTCATTCATTTTGATGTAATCTCCTTTCGAATAGTTCCTCCTCATGTCCTCAGTGCCTCTACTCTCAGGAAGAATGTCTTCAATGATATACTCCATCAACAACACACAGTGGTCACTCTTTCCAATTGGTGGTTCATACTCAATATTTTCAATATCCAACACATTATCTGTGAACACTAGATCAAGTAGTGATGGCTCATCCCCACCCCTGGCTCTTGTTGGTTCCATTACATGTTGGTGTAGGAAATTCCCTTGTACGCAATCTAGGAATCTTGCCCCAAATGAGTCCTCACCACTGTGTGGGTCAAGATTTATCCAATCTATCTCTTTATGATTAAAGTCTCCCATAATCAAAATCCTACATTTTTTCTCCCGTGCCATGTTAACAACTGAGTTTATGACTTCAATAGTACCTATATGACTTTCCTCATAAATTTCAAGCCTATTTTGGTTCCTTGGTGGGTTGTATACAACAGTTATTATAATGCTCTCTGACCCAGTATTTATGCGAGCAACAAGAAATTCCCTGAACTCACTTTCTATAGCCAAGTTTATTTCTTCAACTTGAATCCTCTCACTTATGAGCAGTGCTATCCCTCCACCAGTCCTCTCAGATCTTTCGACCCTTAGTATTCTGAAGCCCTTAGGAAAAACTGTGACACTGTTTATGTCCTCACTCAACTTAGTCTCTGTAATTGCTACTATATCTGCCTTACTGTTGTGAATCCTATCTTTTAATTCTACTGCCTTACCAGCTAATCCATCAGCATTTGTGTATAACAATCTTAATGAGGCCCCATCCCCTGATCTTCTGTCATTATCTTCTTTATCTCCCCTTTGTCTGGAAGAACTCTGTAACAAAAGTTTTTCTTCTCTTCTTCATTTCTTTCATCATTTAACCTTCTTGCCTCTTGCAACAAGTTTTTGATCTTTCCCATCTCTTCCTGTGTTCTGTATCATCTAATGAACACTTCTTTGCATTCTTGAAGGTCTTTTAGACTTTTTTTTCTCAACAATATTTCCCTACATGTTTCCCCTCTCTCAAAGGTTACTTTTGTTGGTCTCGGCTTTCCTTCCCTCGAATATTTACCTAGTTGGTGTATGTTTACAATATCCTCAGGACCACATACTACTCCAAGCTTTCTTATCAGGTCTACAATGCTAGCTTTATTTTCTTCAAGTCTCCCCTGCCATGTTGGCTCCTGGGATTCACTTATGCCTGAGATTACCACTGTCTTCTCCTTATCAAGTGCCTGTCTGATGAGTGGGTTTGCCCTTTCCATCACAACGTCTTTCATTTTTTCGATTACTGTCTCTTTATAGTCAACTGTTTGTATGTTTTCCAGTGCCACCACCTTTACAGCCTCTTTTACTGCCACATTTCCCTTTAGTGCATCAGCAAAGGACGTTTTCATGGCATCATTTTCCATATTCAGCTCCTGGAACTCTTTTCTGAACTGTTCAATGTTTTCCTTAATCTGAACATTCCAAGCAGCAATCTCGTCTCTCTCAGAAGAGAGCAGTGAACTAACATCTAATTCCTTTAGGTTGTCATTCAGCTGTTTGTTTTTATCTTCTTGTTTAGAAATTCTAGATTCTAGTTGACTCTTTTCCCCTTCCAGCTTCTTTATTCTTTTTTCTAGTTCCTTTCTCTCCTGCCCTTGTGCTTTATTTGCTTCCTCCAAAGATCTTATTTGTTCTCTGAGTGTTTCATTCTCTTTCATTTCTCCATCCATATTCCAAATTTTATCATCAAGGCTTATAACCATTTCCTCTAACTTCTTGATTCTCTGTTTAAGTCCTCTGATGACTACCCCTTCTCCCGACCCATGGGTGGGAGAGGTTTGGGACAGAGATGGCTTCATTTTTATGTTCTCCCTCTCACAGAATATAGAAAGAAGACGAGAAAGAGAAAAAAAAGAAAAGAGAAAAAATTCTAATTTAGCTTCACACAGAATTTTTATATCTCCATATAAGTGCTATTTAGTGACTCAGTTTGTCTCCTTTCTGGTAACACACATCTTAACTTAAAAACTTGACCATGGTAATTTAAGTATAAAAAGAAAAAGAAAAAACAAAAGTCAAACCTGAAGGAAAATTCGAATTTGTGTTTGAGGTGGCACCCACCTGTTTCTGTTATATATTCTTCCTAACTGATAAACTGACTTACTAACCAAGATATGTTATCATGGGATTAGACTTTACATTTAACTCAATATATATACAAAATAACAAAGTAGTAAAAGAGAAAGCTAAAAGAAAAGCAAAAAAAATGAAGAAAATAAGACTGCTGTACTACTTGGCAACTTAACTCAGTACTGTTGACAGGTGGGTATTTGGTAATTTTTTTTTCTTTTATTATTCAATTTTTTCGTGTATCAAACTAACTAACTAGTTAATATAAATGGGAAGGATACTGATTTTAACAATATATAGAACCACAGGATCAGGTAAACGGCTTAAGAGCTTTCCCCAGTTTACACAAAAAATTAGGTAATGTGATGTGATGGCTCCACCTCTGGCAACTCTTCTAGATTTCCCTCAAGGCAGAACTGGACGGCAGCTTCTCTCTCTTCCTCACGAAAAAGTTCTCAATTTTTTTCCTTTAATATGAACAGTCTCGTCTTACAACAAATATAAGTTTTTGTACTCACAATACTCTGCAGGATTTCAGATTTATGGAAATTATGGTAAAGTTTTCCACTAAGCACTTAGTCACTCGAAACAGTTAAAAATTTAAGAGGAGCAATTCCGTGTGTCACTGTGTGTGTGTGTGTGTGTGTGTGTGTGTGTGTGTGTGTGTGTGTGTGTGTGTGTGTGTGTGGTGTGTGTGTGTGTGTGTGTGTGTGTGGGGCTTATTTGATTACTGTATAGCCCGAATGAGATTGGGAATTGAATTAAAGGCGAAAATGAAGCCACGAGTGAGGTTGGGGAATCTGTATTATGAACATGTTGGCATTCAGATACAATTCGTTCATTCCTAAGTATAGCAGATATAAGCTATAAGGTTGGATTCCTTTTAACCTTCTGTGGTGTGTAGTTCCCCTCCCATTCACACCAGAATGTCCTCATCGGAAAATGTTGACCTTTCTGACCTTCCATGCGTAAATACTGATAATTTTCCCGAAGTGTTTATATCATCTCTAGACAGAATATTCGTATATTCACGTGAGGACATCAGAAGGGAATTGGAAAAAATTAAAAAAGTCACTCTGTACAAAACAAGTCAACTTTTGGTTTCGAAGGTAGTGGAACTCTTTCCCCAATACAGTGGTAAACACATCATAATAAAACGAGTTAAAAAAGACATAATTACAAACATAATAACTTTTAGCGCAAGTGTCCTGAATATCTCAATGAACGGTGAACTTGACAAACTCTTTCAACCTCAAACTTCGGTTGTAAAATCCATAGAGTCTAAAAAAACACACGACCTAGGAGACCTACATCGAATGATAGAAAGTCTTGCAGATAAGGTGAAAATTTTGGAAGCAGATGCTGAAAAGGTGAAAGCCTTACAATACAAGGTGGGTTTGATAGAATCTGACATTGTCCTACTTAAAAGAGATAATTCTAGGCTGAAACTCCTATCAGAAACATCTCCACCTCTCAGTTCAGTGCTGTCACCTAACAACGATGATGTCCCTTCTATCAACAACCCTCAGGTTTTGTAAACTAGGTTTTCTGTCTCTACTCACAATTCCTTCATTGCATTGAGAGACGAATGTGACAGTGGTAGTGAAGAAGAGGTAGATCCAGATAAAAGTGATAGTCATCAAGACAACCTGAATACACCATCTAGCATAAATAATCAAATCAGTAACAGGTTACAAAATAGTGATGAAATAACAGCGTCCTTCCCCACTACTACTAACAATACAACAACAGGCACTAACCAGAACAAGATTCTTCCCAGCACAAACAACCAACCTGGTAAAGAGTTGCAAAACAGCGAAGAAGATATAGAGTCAATCTCCACTACTCCTAACAACACGGCAACTATCACTAACCAGGACAACCAAATTACACCTTCCAGCACAAATAACCAACCCAGCAATAGGCTGCAAAATAATGAAGAAAACAGAAAAGACAAAATAGCAGCAGTCTCTATTCTAAACATTCCATCGAAGTCCTCTCCCCCACAGCCACAGTTGCCCAATAATGCAAGTGCAAGGGTTACAGCTCAAATATATATTCGCATTCCTGGCAACCCCTTTGAGAGAGAGATACGTAATACATTGACAAATCAAGGCATTTCTTCTGAAGAAGTCTTGATTAAGGAGCTTTCTCGCAAACCTAACTGGGTTTCCTTCGCAATAACGATATCGAAAGGATTTGAATATGTGCCTTACAAACTGAAGCAATGGCCTACAGGCACAATTCTCCAGCCATTTCGTGGGGGCAAACAATGGACACAACCTGGGTATTCTACAAAATATCCCAAACTACAGTCATACCAAAATAAAGAGCAAAGAGCTAATGAAACAATCCCCTATACGCGAGACTACAGAAAGAAACACGATACAAACCTCTCTTATCGCCGTCCACGCACAAGAGACTTCTCCTGGAGTGATGGCTCTTACAACCCTAGACACTCACCTAGGCATACAAACTTTGGGAAGGCCTGATCATACCACGGCACGTACTCAAACCAGCGTTACACATCCAACGGCAGGTACAGACACCAGGATCCATGGGCTAACCCCAGAACACACTACAATGATGAATTCCCAGCAGAATCACACAGTCGAAACTACAACTATGACTATGGATACCACCCCAGTGAAACATGGTAAGAATGTAACATTAGTACATGTGAACGCTCAGTCCCTGCTCGCTAATTTTGAGGAAATAATAATGCTAACAAAAGACTACAACATAGACATCCTCTGTGTAAGTGAAACTTGGCTTCCTCCTACAACTGAAAATAAATATGTGCATATCCCAAAGTTTAAAATATTTCGCAATGACCATGGCCGAGGGGGTGGGGTTTGTATTTATGTTAGAAATTATCTTAGGGCATCAGAAATAACCACAGGTTTAGAAAAAACTGAGGAGCTCGAAGATTTATGGATCACTGTGCAGTATCAGAAACTTCCGTCTTTCATTGTAGGGTGTGTTTACCGTCACCCTAAAGCACCTACCAGTTCATTCAATCATCTGCTAGAAACATTCAGAACTATCTGTGTGCGCCATAAACCCATATACATACTTGTTGATTTTAATGATGACTTGCTCTCAGCAGATAACAAAATGAAAAGGGTGATCAACACTGTGAAGTTAACAAATAGTGACAAAACCGACCCGCATAACCCCTAATTCTAGGACTCTTATAGATCTGATAATAACAAATAAAGTGGAAAGTATACCCTATTGGGACGTAGTTCCCTGCCCAATTGCAGACCACGAGCTGAACATTGCTATGCTAAACATAAACAAGCCGAAAAGGAAGCCTCTCCTCAAGACATTCCGGTGTTTAAAAAATTACTCCCCTGATATCTTTTGTGAAACATTAATCAACAACACAAATGCACTTAATAGAATTAAATACACAGATAACGTCGATTTGCAGGTTGAGATTTTAACAAAAGTCTTCCTTGAATGCTTAGATAGTTGTGCACCCATTGTAACAAGAAAAATAACCCGCCCCTCAGCCCCCTGGCTAACTAATGACATCAAAGAGGCAATGCAAATCAGAAATCAAATACAAAAAGAGCTAAAAATGAATAGATATGATATGACTCTCCGAGAACGTTATAAAACAGAAAAGAAACGTGTCAGATCTCTCATCAGTGTAAGTAAAAAAGACTTTTACAAAAAACAATTTAATGACTCTAGACATGATACAGCAGCAACATGGAAAGTGATAAGAAGCATGATACCAAATGAAAAGAGTACCTCAGAAAGTTATGAAAATATTTCGGAGTTGAAAGACAAAGCAGATAACTTTAATAACTATTTTGCTAACGTTGGCAAAAATACATATGAAAAAACTCAAGAAAACATCAACTCAGTGAATATGAGTAATTGCTTAAATGACAATTCTTCCAATGAAAACACAAGAGAGTACTTCAAGATAAATCCTATAGATTGTGCTACCCTAATTCTTACCATAAAGAGCCTAAGAAACTCTGGCTCTTATGGTTCAGATGGTATACCATTTCAGTTCATCAAAGATGCTCTACCCATGATTGCATCCTATATTCTAACTATTATGAACACTTCCATTGTTACTAAAAAGTTTCCTGACTCTTGGAAAATATCACATGTAATACCTCTGCATAAAAAGGAGAACAGAGAAGATGTGACAAACTATCGTCCCATTTCCCTGCTACCCATTTTCTCTAAAATATTATAAAAAAAATTTGCATGCCAACTAATGTCATATTTAGAATCAAATAGACTACTAACGATTAGCCAACATGGTTTCAGACCAAAACTCTCGACGGAAACTGCACTGCTTAAAGTTAATTTTATTAGACTTATCAAAAGCCTTCGACAGTGTAAACCATGAAATTCTTTTAAGTAAATGTATTAACTTAAATATTGATCCAAGCTGGTTTAGCGAGTATCTATCTAATCGTAAACAGTCCATACGGCTTAACAACAGTATCTATGTGCCAAAAAATGTATCATTTGGTGTTCCACAGGGATCAGTACTTGGTCCTATCCTCTTCTCCATTTACGTAAATGATCTATCTTCTTTCATTTCTGACTGTCTAGTCGTACAATATGCAGATGACACTCAACTACTCCTTAGTGGTGATATTAATAATCTCCCAGAGCTAACTTTAAGAGCAGAAAACACTCTGTCAAAAATTAAAACCTATTTCCAAGAAATTGGGCTGTTAATTAACGAAAGTAAAACACAGTACATATTTATTGGTTCAAGGTTCCACATAGCACAAATTCCAGAAAACACAACAATTAATTTTTGCGACAATATTATCACACCTAGCAAATCAGTCAAAAACCTAGGAATTCACTTTGATAACCACATGTTGTTTGATTCCCACATAGATAAAGTATGCACAAAGGTTACAGGAGCATTAATGTACTTATCACGTATAAAAGACAATATTGAGACTACCACTCGAATAACTGTTGTTGAATCTCTCGCCCTAAGTCACATTAATTACTGCACAACTGTTTGGGGAGCTACCACTAAGACTCAGATAAACAGAATACAGAAGCTTATTAATTTTGCAGCTCGAGTTGCCCTGGGAGGAATAAGAAAATATGACCACATCACACCAGCTCTCAATAAACTTGGGTGGCTGCGGGCAGAAAATAAGGTCGCTTATGCTACTTATGTTTTTGTATTCAAAATTTGGACCATCATTATCCTAACTGGCTATTTGATTTAAAAACAGTCAGGGATATAAGGGGAACCAACACAAGACAGAGCAGTGAGCTCTTTATTCACAGAACAAACACAGAAGCAGGTTCAAAGATAATCACTATCAAAGGGCCAA
>JAXCGZ010013995.1:10000-12500 GCA_037179515.1 Halocaridina rubra | reverse complement strand
ATGTTATTTTTCATATACTGTTATTTTTCATCTTTTGTCTTATTGAATTTATATAATTTGGGTTGCACTAATTGTTAATTCACTTCTAATCTTTCTCTCGAAAAGGAATATAGAGTTATGCCTTTTTGTAACTACTACTACTTCTACTACTACTACTACTACTACTACTACTACTACTACTACTACTACTACTACTACTACTACTACTACTACTACTACTACTACTACTACTACTACTACTACTACTACTACTACTACTACTACTATTACTACTACTACTACAACTGATGCTGCTGCTGCTACTTCTTATTTTATTATTTCATTTGGAAAGATAAAATTAAGCTCTTCAGGGTGGACAGGGCAGTTTTTCTTTACATCGGAATTTCGGCATGAGAAGAAGGTATTGACATTTTTCGTATTGAAGATCTTCATTTATGACCGCAGTGGCTGGGTTATAGATCACGAGACTTTGATTTATCAGGTTTTCATATCAAGACCTGCCGCGATCTGAGGTAGAGAGGTCATTTACTCGGGGTACCGACCACACGCTACCAAAACCAACGTCCTTCGAAAGGAGGCACCGTGCTAGCTCTTTCTGGAAAAGGGTGTCCTCGACGTAAAACCGGATCTATAGCTGCTTTAAGAACCCAATCGCTGGAGGAATAAGCCAAGTCAAGTAAGTGCTGGTTCCTAGTCCGGCTAAATATATTAGGTTGGTGTCACAATTGCATCCGGTAGTAAACTTCTGAGACAGAACCATACACTCTCCTCAGACAACAACCTCATACAAATATGGGAATAGCTACAACCCGACAGGGGAGCGAGTCACTTTAATTCAGTACTGGTCCCAAGCCCGGATTCATTGAGTTGCTATTTGGAAGGGACTGGGGCTCTAAATATTTAACATCAGACAGTGGCCCCATTTTCACATGGACAAGAGCTGCTGGAGAGAGATGATGTTTTAGTAAGAAATATATCGAAGTTTTTGTTAATATTTCTTTTGATTGAAAGTTTGTCTGAAGTTGTAAATTATTAGACATTTATATAGACCTCTTTTCCTCTCAGTTTGGTTATAATATGAAGCAAGTTCTAGTATATATCTCGAAAGTTGTAATAACCTCCTTCCAACATGCTCTCTTTGTGTTTCGAAAGGCAGGAATATAGGCATATTCTTCTTCTTCGTCAGATTTATTAGTCCGTCTTAATTCGAGGTCGCTGTGTCGATGTGCCGCATTCACCTACCTCTGTCTACTGTCATGTTGGTGTCTAGGCCCTCCTCTTTCATATCTGCTGTTATGCAAACTTTCCACCTTAGGTCTCCTCTCCTTCTTCCATGTACTTCCGTATCCAGTGCTCTTTTCTCTTCACTTTCTTCATCACTCCTCATGTTGTTCCCCTTTCCATTTTTAAGTCTTGCCTTTTCTTCGAAACCTTCGCTACCTTCACTGTTCCTCTGGTCTGAGAATTGTTAATCCTATTCGTAGCTGTATATAAATAGCAGTGTGCCGTGGTAGCACAACGGTATAGGACACGAGTGGGGAAGCGACTAACCAAGGTTTGAGCTTAGCATAGGATGTTAAGAAGGACATTCAGGTTTAATTCCCAGTCCAAAGATGGAAGGAGAGGCAGAGGCACGAACATGGTGAACATTTTTACAGGTGGATGTCTTTCCTGATACCACCCCTCATCATTCAATTGTGTTTGGAAACAGCCTAGGTGGGTTTCTTTTTCCCTTGGTTAAAATAATTAAATCATTATGTGTTACAATTAGTTCTCATTCCAATAGGAATGGATACAGACATGTTGGAGCAGGGGGAATAAGGCTGGATGCCCTGTCTAGCTCTCCACGGTGGGTCCGACTTCACTATAATCACTCTCCGACTAAGATATCAAGTGAGCTTATTTCTTCTCTAGTAATTGGAAAAATTTCATGTCTCGTCTTTATACATGGCCAGCCGTAATTCCTGTCCTAAAGGGTGTGGTCGATTTAGAGCTAGAAAAATTATATCTTGCAGAAGAAATACGAAGGAGAATATTTCCGGTTCCCTCGCACCGCCCCATTTAGTCGACCTTGGAGACACTGGGGAACGTAGAGTTCATGTTCCCGTCCCCCTCCCCAGGAGGGGAAAAGAAGATTATAGATAGATAGATAGATAGATAGATAGATAGATAGATAAATAGATATATAGATGATAAAGAGAGAGAGAGAGAGAGAGAGAGAGAGAGAGAGAGAGAGAGAGAGAGAGAGAGAGAGAGAGAGAGAGAGAGAGAGAGAGGAGAGAGAGAGAGAGAGAGAGAGAGAGAGAGAGAGAGAGAGAGAATAAACTATGTGAAGCAGACCTAGACCAATTTCACACTTGGATAAAAGCCACCCATTGCCAAACTGGAATAATATACTGTTAATTAATTTTGTTCATTTGCATTCTACAGAACAGGTAACGAGAGCAATAATTGAAAATGTCATCTGCCCTTCCTGGGATATGGTGTTGAAAAATGTTAT
>JAXCGZ010013995.1:5000-7500 GCA_037179515.1 Halocaridina rubra | reverse complement strand
AAAGAAAGAGAAGTTGGGGAGTTAGAGGAGGAATGGGGTTGATGAAGAAATGTTTTGTGGGACATGCAAGTGATGTGTGTGGAAAGAGGTTTGTTGGAGGTGGCATGAGGAGGGGCAGCGAGTGGTGGAATGAAGGGTTGAAAATGAATGTGGAAGAGAAAAAGAGGGCTTTTGGGGAATGGCTGCAGTGTAAAAGTAGGGCGAAGTATGAAAGATATAGGGTGAAAAATGGGGAAACCAAGCAGAAGGTAGAGGAAGAGAAGAGGTTGGCTAATGTTAGGTGGGGACAGGATTTTAGTAGGTCATATGAGGAGAATAAAAAGAAGATTTGGAAAGAAGTGAAGAGAGCAAGGAAGGGTGGATCGAGGATGGAAGAGACATTGAAAGATGTGAAAGATATTTTGAATGATTGCTGAATGTTGAGGAAGATAGAGAGCAGCTATAGTGGCAGTGGGGGGTGTTCAAGTGCCACTAATGGGAGATGAAAATGAGAGAGAGATTACAAGAGAGGAGGTGTAAAGGGCATTGTATGAAGGCAAAGCAGGTAAAGCACCTGAAATGTATGGTGTGAGAGCGGAGATGTTGAAAGAAGGGGGTGTGACTGCAGTGGAATGGTTAGTGAGAGTGTTTAATATATGCTTTATGTTGTCAATGATGCAGTGGAATAGGTGATTGCTTGTATAGTGCCCCTATATAAAGGTAAGGGAGGTGTGTATGAATGCAGTAATTTTAGGGGTATAAGTTTCTTGAGTGTGGTAGGAAAAGTGTATGGTAGGATACTGGTTAATAGGATTAGGGATAAGACAGAAAATGTGATTGCAGAAGTGCAGAGTGGGTTTAGGAGAGGTAGTGGTTGTATGGATCAGATTTTTATAGCTAGGCAGTTATGTGAGAAATATTTAGCAAAGGGTAAGGATGTGTATTATGCATTTTTGGATCTGGAGAAAGCGCATGATAGAGTTAATAGAGAGGCAATGTGAAATGTTTTGAGATTATATGGAATTAATGGTAAATTGTTGCATGCAGTGAAGAGTTTGTATGAGGGCAGTAGAGCTTGTGTTAGGGTAGGGCATGAAGTGAGTGAGTGGTTTCCCGTGAGTGTGGGACTGAGACAGGGATGTGTGATGTCACCATGGCTGTTCAATTTGTATATTGATGGAGTCGTAAGAGAGGTGAATGAGCGAGTGCGTGGTCGAGGTTTGAGAAGAGTAGATGGGGATGATAGCGAATGGGAGCTGAGCCAGTCGCTGTTTGCAGATGATACTGTGGTGGTGGTAGATTCAGAGGAGAAGCTGTGTCAGTTAGTGTCAGAATTTGGAATGGTGTGTGAGAGAAGGCAGTTGCGAGTGAATGTGGGAAAAAGTAAGGTTATGAGGTGTACAAGAAAGAAGGATATTGCTGGATTGAATGCTATGTTGAATGGAGAGACACTTGAGGAAGTTGATCAGTTTAAGTATTGAGGCTCGGTTATAACTACAAATGGTGGAGTGGAAGCAAATGTGTCACACAGAGTAAATGAAGGATGAAAATTATTGGGTGTATTGAAAGGAGTGATAAGGAATAGAGGGTTGGAAATGAATGTTAAGAAAGTTTTGTATGAGAAAGTGGTTGTGCCAACTGTGATATATGGATCAGAGTTATGGGGTATGAAAGTTAGTGAGAAACGGAAACTAAATGTGTTTGAGATGAAATGCCTGAGGAGTATGATTAGTGTATATTGGTTGGATAGGGTTAAGAATGATGTAGTGAGAGAAAGAACGGGTGTGAGGAGAGAATTGACTACCAGAGTAGATATGAATGTTCTGAGATGGTTTGGCCATGTGGAAAGAATGGATGATGAAAGACTGCTGAAAAAGGTAATGAATGCAAGAGTTGATGATAGAAATGCTAGAGGGAGGCCTAGGTTTGGATGAATGGATGGAGTAAGTAGAACCCTGAATGATAGGAGGATGGATGTGAGGGAAGAAAATAACTTTGCTAGGAATAGGAATGAGTGGCGAGCAATTGTGACGCAGCTCTGATAGGTATTTGCTGTTACCACAGGGTTGCATCTTACAGAGGTAGCCATGTGGTAGGGGTAGTAGTGGAGTTGGCATTATGAAGCGACACAGGTTGTGGAAGAGCGGGGAGGATGGGCTGTGGCACTCCAGCAGTGCCATCTGAACGGTCGCTAGCTCTCTCGTCATTGTCTATAGAGCGAAGTAATTCCCTTATTGTTTCTTATTTTTAATGTTGGCTATCCCCCAAATTGGGGGAAACAGCTAAGGTAAATGAAAAAAAAATTCCCTTTACTTTATCAGACCTGATGAGGACTGTTTTAAGTATTTTATTTTATTTTATTTGGGGATTGAGACTGAAATTACACCCCAATTGACTTCAGATATAAAGTGCTGACGGTAGTTAACGCAGCTTGAAAGGGTTTACTAGCTAGGATTCAGTTATCAAGTGTAGTTTTCAATTTCTAATTGTTTTATTTACTGAAGAGCGCAGAATAAGTAAA
>JAXCGZ010013994.1:0-41271 GCA_037179515.1 Halocaridina rubra | reverse complement strand
AGTAAAATGGTTTTTAAGATCGTATAGTAAAATGGTTTTTAAGATCGTATAATATCTTTATTGCAGTGATAAAGATCTTGCTAGTAGGAGTAACCCTAATGTGATGCTTCTTATTTTGTATTAGATTTACAAAAAGGAGGGAGATTTTACCATTATAAATATTCTTAACTCAGATCAGTGTTACTGAGAATGTCTTATTTTTTTACTTCAGATTCATCATTAAATTGTACCACGGGTGGTTGTCATCAGGCTTGCCGAGATCTTGTAGATGGTTTTGTCTGCTTCTGTTTCAGAGGATTTAGAATATCACCTGATAATCCAAAAGTATGCGTTGACATAGATGAATGTGCAGAATTCACTCATAATTGCTCACAGCTCTGCACCAACTTGAATGGAACTTATGCCTGTTCATGTAGGGATGACTTTACTTTTGAAATTAATGGCGTTTGTAGATTAACGCAAGGAGACATCGCCTTATTATATTCTGATAGCCCAGAAATTAGAGCATATAATTTGAATGCTAATAAAGCCATGAATGTTATCAAAGGTGATAGTATTGAATCTTTGGATTATGAACCCAAGTCAGGCATTGTCTACTGGACAGATGCTTATGGAAAAACTATTAAAAGATCTTATCTACCTGGTTCACCAGAAAGAGCAAATGTAACAATGGGTTATGCACAGAATTTGCAGATCAAAAGCAGGGCCAAACCTACAGGTCTGGCCATTGATTGGGCTGCCATGAATCTTTACTGGAGTGAAACTGATCGCACTGGCAATAAACCACGTGGTGCAGTACTGGTTGCTACTATTGACGGTAGATACCGTCGTTCTGTAATAGCTACAGGCTTGGAGGACCCCACTTCCGTAGTTGTTGACCCTGACCATGGCATTATGTTTTGGACTGATATTGGATCTATCCCCAAGATTGAGACCTCTTGGATGGATGGCAGCAAGAGAAGAACGTTGGTGTCAGATGCCATCAGCCAGCCAACTGGGCTAACTATTGATTATGCTATGGAGCATACTATTTACTGGGTTGATACTAAACTCAACAAGATTGAAATGATGCGAGAAGATGGCTCAAAAAGAAGCACAGTTGCATCTGGTAACCAGTTAAATCATCCAGTTTCCTTAGATGTATTTGAATCTAGCTTATACTGGGTTACTCGTGATTCAGGTGAAATCTTCAAGATGGATAAATTTGGTAGAGGCGTGCCTGTTAAGCTACCAGGAGAACTTGCTAACCCTTCAAGTATAAAAGGTGATTAAGATTTTTATTACTATTAGAATTTTGTGTTTTGATTTAATTTTTTAAACATGATGCTTTCTCCCAGCATAGTAGGACCAAAGGCAAGAGAAGGAATGAATGATTATGTTGTTTCTCATTCAAATGGGGTGGACATAAGCATGCTGGAGCTGGGATTAGATTAGCATATTGTAAATAGTGAACAGAACCAAGTTTATGCCAAAGTAAATTCTAAAAGTATTTATCAGGATTTTAAGGTTTGCACTGGCCACGTTATGTGAGCTTGGTGTTGTTCACTGATGATAGATTAAAATTATATATATTTCTTTACACCATTTTTTTTTTCTTGCGTGCTTCTCACCTTACCAACTGTTAAGGCCTCTTCAACAAAACCACACATATCTTGTCACTTTTCTGCATGACCCAAGTGTAATGTGTAAGCTAGTTAAAATCATCCTGTATATATTTTTTCTAGTCTGTAATTATCCATCTTTTCATGGTGTCAAAACGACACTAGGCATTTAGTTGAAATCATCCTGTATATATTCTTACCAGTTTGTAATCATCAGTCCTTTCCAAGTGTCGAAACTACATGAGGCATTTCTGTTTCACATACTATGGTAAATTTTCTTATATCTATATCTAAAATTTTTTTCTTTTATATGATCAGACTAACATAGGTTTAAAGTAAATATGAGAAAAGACTCAAGATAAAATTATAAACTAATAATTCTCCATGTAACAATACATAAAAGAGAAATACATGAATATTTCTCTTAACATATTTTAATATGTTTGATATGTATTTGAATTAACCAGCTTGTTC
This sequence comes from Halocaridina rubra, assembly GCA_037179515.1. Taxonomy (NCBI): domain Eukaryota; kingdom Metazoa; phylum Arthropoda; class Malacostraca; order Decapoda; family Atyidae; genus Halocaridina; species Halocaridina rubra. Next base: position 39,196 of record JAXCGZ010013994.1, on the reverse strand, counting down.
TATTTTCAGTCTATGCAAACAGACGCTACAATACATCTATAATGAGCATCTGCCAGCGAGATACTCCCTGTACTCATCTGTGTCTCATAGTGCCTGGGGGTTATAAATGTGCTTGTCCAGATAATAAGGGTGTAAAAAATACATACCCCAATTGTGATGCCCGTAAGTATTATGTCATTGTTGTGTTCTTAAACTTCATATATATATATATATATATATATATATATATATATATATATATATATATATATATATATATATATATATATATATATATATATATATATATATATATATATATATATATATATATATATATATATATATATATATAATGAGAGGAGTGGATGAGGTATGTGTGGATCGTGGTGAATGCAAGTTTCTTGGCTCGGCCACCCCCCTTACAAGGGGGAATGAGGCATGTGTATATGTATGTATGTATGATGCATAGCACCACCTATATTGATTTAGCACATTTCTTAGTACGCAAGGGAATGTGTCATTAGGACCTGTAGCTTTATGGGCATCTATATCCATCAACACTTTGCATTACTCTGTAGCTGAATAGATGGTGCTCTCTAATACCAGCCCATAATCTCCTATCTCTGCTATCTGAGGAGGTGGGGTATATTCTATTAACCTTTAAAACTGTTCTTTGTCATTCGTTTTGCCTCTGATAAAGCTGTGGAAAAGTGTGGGATTTTCTTTAGCCTTCCTGGTAATATCCCTTCCAAAATCTCTCTGCCTCTCTTCTTTTACATAGGTAATCATTCTTGCTCCTTTGTAACTGCCAGGCATTTATTTTTTCCTCCTATACCCATTGCAGCTTTTGTATCTCCACTCCATAAGCTCTCTTACACTCATTATTGAACCATTTATTTCTGTCATGAATAACTTCTATTTTGGTGGAAGGTATGCAACAAACAACTATCTTTCCATATTCCTCTCAGAATATTTTGTACATCTCTTGTACAGATTTGTTGTTAAATAAGGTCATGCAGTCAGTAACTACAGAGAAGATAATTGATTTTGTTGTAATCTTCTTTTGGATTGTTCCTATCCAATAGTTCTTATCCTATTTGCTGATGTATGTAATTACCTAATTGTGCTTACGGGAAAGACCCCATGCTCGTAACTCCCCATCTTCTGGTCGGTTCCATTTTTATAACTTTCTTCACAATCATAACTTCATCTGCATACATATTCAAGAATGAATTTACAGACTCACATTTTAAGAATGAATTTACAGACTCCCATTTTGAGAATGAATTTACCTAAAAGGAACAAATTTGGCCCTAAAACTGAACCCTGTGGCTTCTCCAGTTTAACACTGACTGTTTCACTGCAACCCTCTTTTCCCTTCCTTCTAAGTAAGTTTTTATCCATTCCAAGATATATCTACCTATTATTGTCATTACTTGCAGCTTCTTAATATGTCTCCCATGTGAGACTGTATCAAATGCCTTCTGAAAATCTAAGAATATGCAATCTTCCCAGCCCACTCTTTCCTATAAGATCTGGCTTACCTCATGATAAAATTCTAATAAGTTTGTAAATGTTGATCTGCCTTCTCTGACTCCATATTGTCTCTCTGACAAAAAGTTGTACTTCAAGTGCAGAGGGATGTGTTTTCTTAGTAGTTTCTCCGTATCTTTGCAATCTTATGTATTTTAGGGGATATGTATATATGCATAACTCAACCCTGTCAAGAATATTTTGAAGGTTTTCTTTATTCTTACAGTTGAGACCTGACTCAATTTTCAGATGACTCACTTACGGGCCCACCATGGCCTGTCCACCACTTGGTGGATATCTACGATTAACCTCAAACCTTGCTTTAACGGACCAATAGGGGAGGATCTCGGTCTGTTAAATCCAGTTGTCCATTCTTTCCAAATTGTTGTCTGCAGTGATAGAAGAGAGAGAGAGATATCTTCTGTTACCCTCAATATACTTCATGGTTTTCTTAATAGGTTCTTTATAGAAAACGTAGCATTATATTTAGGGGGACCTTATAATTATTATTATTGTGAAGCACAATACAGACAGTTACCTAAAGAGCTTTTCATATTCTCTTGTCAAATATCATTATTATTGTTATACACTGAGCAGATGGTATTCTAGATTGCTTTTCACCTCTCTCCCTTGAAGCTGTGGCTTTTGTCCATTGTTGCCACAGTTGAAAAATACTAAATTGACTACTCCGGATTTTGTCAGTTAAATCCAAGAGCCGTTAAATTGAGGTTCTAGTGTATATATATATATATATATATATATATATATATATATATATATATATATATATATATATATATATATATATATATATATATATATATATATATATATATATATATATCCATCCATCCATCCATCCATCCATCCATCCATCCATACATACATACATACATACATACATACATGCATACATACAACCCACCAAGGAACCAAAATAGGCTTGAAGTTTATGAGGAAAGTCATATAGGTACTATTGAAGTCATAAACTCAGTTGTTAACATGGCACGGGAAAAAAATGTAGGATTTTGATTATGGGAGACTTTAAGCATAAAGAGATAGATTGGATAAATCTTGACCCACACAGTGGTGAGGACTCATTCGGGGCAAGATTCCTAGATTGCGTACAAGGGAATTTCCTACACCAACATGTAATGGAACCAACAAGGGCCAGGGGTGGGGATGAGCCATCACTACTTGATCTAGTGTTCACAGATAATGTGTTGGATATTGAAAAAATTGAGTATGAACCTCCAATTGGAAAGAGTGACCACTGTGTGTTGTTGATGGAGTATATCATTGAAGATATTCTTCCTGAGAGTAGAGGCACTGAGGACATGAGGAGGAACTATCGGAAAGGAGATTACATCAAAATGAATGAGCTTTTTGCAGTTATTGACTGGAGAACCTTATTTTACAACAAATCTGTACAAGAAATGTATGACATCTTTTGTGAGAAATATGGGAAGATAGTAGATTGCTGCATACCTGTCACCAAAGTAGGTGTAATTCATGCCAGAGAGAAATGGTTCGATAATGGGTGTAAAAGAGCTAAGGAGTGGAGAGACAAATGCTGGAAAAGGTATAGGAGGAGAAAAAACATAAATGCCTGGCAAACCTACAAAAGAGCAAGAAATGACTACCTAAGTAAAAGGAGAGAGGCAGAGAGAGACTATGAGAGGGACATCACCAGGAAGGCTAAAGAAAATCCCAAGCTTTTCCACAGCTTTATCAGAGGAAAACTGAAGGTAAAAGAACAGGTTTTAAGGCTAAAGAGAGCGGATGGAAGCATCACTGAGACGGATGAAGAGATCTGCAAAGAATTGAACAAGGAGTTTCAGTCAGTATTTACAGTATAAAATACCCCACCCCCTCAGATTGCAGTGATAGAAGCTCAAGGGCTGGTATTAGAGAACATCAACCTTACAGCCACAGAGGTATGCAAAGCGCTGATGGATTTAGATGTTCATAAAGCTACAGGTCCCGATGACATATCCCCTCATGTGCTTAAAAAATGCGCAAACACAATATCAGTGGCAGTAAGTATCATATTTAAGGAGTCACTGGAGTCGGGGGAGATTCCAAGATGCGGGAAACAAGCAAATGTGATACCTATCTTCAAAAAGGGAAGGAGGGATACGGCTCTGAACTATAGACCAGTTTCCTTGACCAGCATAGTTTGCAAAGTTATGGAGAAACTACTAAGGAAACATATCTCTCTTCACTTGGAATCCTTCAACTTTTTGTCAGTGAGGCAACATGGCTTCAGAGAAGGTAGATCAACAGTAACAAACTTATTAGAATTTTATGATGAGGTAAGCCAAATCTTACAGGAAAGAGAGGGCTGGGCAGATTGCCTATTCCTAGACTTCCAGAAAGCGTTTGACACTGTTCCACATGGGAGACTTATTAGGAAGCTGCAATCAATGGCTAGAATAGGTGGAAATGTTTTGGAATGGATAAAAACTTACTTAGAAGGAAGGGAACAGAGGGTTAGAGTAAGACACTCAGTGTCTGAATGGAGAAGAGTTAGTAGTGGAGTTCCACAGGGTTCAGTTTTAGGGCCACTTTTGTTCCTTGTATGTGTAAATGGCCTACCAGAGTCTGTAAATTCATTCATGAATATGTTTGCATATGATGCAAAGATTGTGAAGAAAGTAAAAAACGAGAACAATGGTAGAGAACTTCAGGAGGATCTAAATAATCTGCATGAGTGGTCAGAAAAGTGGCTAATGAAATTCAATACTTCAAAATGTAAGGTAATGAGAATGGTTACAAGTGCAAGAAGGCCCAAGCTTGACTACTCGGTGGCTGGAGTACAACTTCAAGAGACAGAAAATGAGAGATCTAGGAGTAAACATACTGGCAGATTTGTCTCCAGAAATACATATAAATGGCATAGTAAGGGTAGCATATGCATTCTTATCAAATGTAAGGGTATCCTTCAGGCACATGGACAAGGAAATGTTCAGAAATATTTATGTAACCTATGTGAGGCCAAAACTCGAATATGCAGCCCCCTTTTGGAATCCGCACTTGAAAAAGCACATAGCTAAGCTTGAAAAAGTTCAAAGACATGCCACGAAACTGGTGCCAGAAATACGCAATCTCAGTTATGATGAGAGGCTGAGGGAATTAGACTTACCATCACTCGAAGCTAGAAGAGTGAGGGGGGATATGGTGACAGTCTTTAAATTCCTTCATGGTTATGATAGAGTGGATAGGGATCGATATTTTGATATGGCTGGCTCTAGAACTAGAGGTCATAGTTTGAAGCTTCGTAAGAAAACTTCTTCGCATTATGTAAGGAAATACTTTTTCAGTGTAAGAGTAGTTGATAATTGGAATTGGCTAAGCGAGGAGGTAGTTAATGCTATCTCAATCCATAGTTTTAAGGACAGGTATGATAAGTATCACTGTCTAAAATGGAACCGATGAGGAGACGGGAAGATACGAGCTTTGGGCTCTTTCCCGTAAACACAATTAGGTAATCACAATTAGGTAATCACATGCATATATATATATATATATATATATATATATATATATATATATATATATATATATATATATATATATATATATATATATATATATATATATATATATATATATATATATATATATATATATATATTGCTTTATACTTCATGACTGTATAGAATCTTGATAAAATGTTATTTTTAATGTTTGGTATTTTGCTTGATAAATTAACTTTTAACATTTGTACTTCTGATTTCAGATATATCAAACTTTAATCTGTAACCCCTTTATTATGATATTTTATTCAAGATTTGTTAGTAAACATTAATACAGTAAGTCCTAGGTTTCCAACAGTTCTGCCTATATTGCTTTTCTGCATGTCAGAGTAGTACCTCATATGTGTATATTCATTTTTATATTGCAGCTCATGAGCCCATCAAACTGAAACCCCTTGGGTGTGGCTGCATCAATGATGGCATCTGTACACTTGACAGTTCCAATGTACTACGTTGTGAGTGCCATGAAGATTATTCAGGAGTGTTGTGTGAAAACTATGTAGCACGGAGACATCTTTCTCCTCAGCCTTGGTCTGCTGCTACAGTGGTTGTGCCACTAGTTCTTATTGTTTTGGTTTTGGCAGCTCTTGCAGCCCTCTATGTATTCTTCAACAGAAGACATATGTAAGTTGAGGAAGTTGGTTTTCTTGTTAATTTTTCAAATCTTGTTTTAGGTACGTAATTTTGTTGCCACATTTGAAAATATCTACTAGTCTTTATTTATGCACTGAAGCAGAACTCAAACTAAAGTTCATGTCAAGATCAGTGTCATTGTGGTTGGGTGTTGATATATATTTTTGACATTTACTCGCTATCAAGCTTAAAAAGGGAGCTATGTTACTTGTCTTATTTTTTTCTCAATAAGTTAGGCTGTTTTATGCATTCATCAGAGATGATCAGAAAATATGTTTCAGAACACTGAAAGGAAGAGGTTTACCTGGCTCAAGTGTAGTCTTCAGACAAGGTACTAATGTGGAGATTGGCCCTCCATCATTTATGGCATCTTCTGATGGTTCTAATGGGGTAAGGATTAATCCAGTGTATTCTGTTTTTTGTGAGCACAACCCACTTTGCAAAGGTATGAAAACAGCTTATTTAGTTTGAATTCACATTATTAAATTAAAGCAAGCTCTGTTTTGACTGCTTTTTAACCATATGCTTTATTTCATCTGATAACTGCCAGTAAGCTGTTATTGTAATTAGTTTACATATTATTTTCTAAATTATTCATGGGTGTGCCTGATTTGAAGGCACATATTCTCACACAGTATCATATATACCATTGTCCTTAAGTATACATTAATACGTGAGTTTTCCCGTTTTTCAGTACTTAGTACTCTAAAACATTGGTACTTTTTCATTTTTTCTGTGATTAGTATCAAATAGTTTGTGGATGACTTATTTCCTCTACCCTGATGGGGAGAGTACAGACCATTATTAATGCCTACCCTTTGGTATTGGCACAAACCTTACTATTCTCAGAATTTATGTTCAACTTGCTTGCGACATTAATGTCCAAGGTGCAGTCACAAGCAGGGGGTAAATTCTGGGTCTATGCATGTTCTCTGTTGGCATTCTTTTGAATATCTTGTCACTAAGATCTATCCAACAAGGTATGTTTTTTCCCTTCATTGTCATCTAGGCTACAACAAGACTCTTTGATATCGTAAGTATTGTAGGTGTTCATTCTAGAGCTCTTGCAGAAAAATGTCTGGATTTGAACTGTGTCGATTGCTTGGACATGTTGGCAGAAAATAATTCATCACACACATTGAAAGAGCAGATGTTGTAAAGATTCTTAAAATGGTTAGGTGAATTATCAGAAATAAGAAAAATTGTTTTAAGGGGATGCTGTTCTTGCAGTATTTCGTAAACTCAACAGCATGCATTTATAAAACTAATCCTGTTACTTCACAGGTCATCCATGCATGTCAAGCACTCAACAATGCACTGGAATAGTTGCCTTGATGATGCTCTTGAAGGCATGGAAGTTGTCAGACTTATGCATTATTAATGGTTTGAAATTACACATTCCTTCCAAAGACCACAGTTACCCTTTTCTTTGATGCTGTCAGTTCCTTCATGCTCTTCTCTTTATTTATCTTTTTTGATAAATACATCCTTGAGGGCTTTAGGTAGTAAAGCATCTCAGTCTCACCAACAAGAACATATGCTTTGGAAGGTACAATCCTTTGTTGATTTTTTTTTCAACTATTTCTGGGAATGACTTGCTGCTTGCTCATCGGCATGTGTTCCAAGTTACTACCAACTATACCACTGAAGACATAAAAGATAAAAACTTCTTAGCTAACTGCTGGAGCTAGGGAAAGAATGTACTCAGCTGAAGGTCTATAATCATTTTACTCTTTCTTCCCAACCTCACCTGTGGCCTGGTTTTGCATTTAAGTCAAATCCTTTTTAATAGGCATTGACAGTGATCAAATAAATAATTATTATGTGAAAACATGAAATATATTTTACTAGGATTCGAGCCTTGGACATATAATTAGTGCCAAGGCGCTACCAAGTCTTTCTCTAGTCCAGCAATTAGCTGAGAGGTTTCTCTTTTCTCTTATACCTTTCATAGCTCAGTTGGTAGCACTTTGGCACACTGAATGTGTCCTAGATTTAAATCCCTGCCAGAGGCTTAAATGCATTTCATGTTTCCCTATAAAGGTGTTTATTTAATCATTGTCATTGTCTATATAGAAGTAATTTGAATGAAATGCAAAAGCAAACCATGTTTGAAGTTAGGAAAAGAGTAAAATGAAAATACATATATATATACAGTATATATATATATATATATATATATATATATATATATATATATATATATATATATATATATATATATATATATATATATATATATATATATATATATATATATATATATATATATATATATATATATATATATATATATATATATATATATATATATATATATATATATGCAAAATAAACTGTTATATCACAGCACAATATGAAGCAAAAAAAGGCCCATAAATAAAACACAAAAAGAAGCGAAGATGTACTATATATTACGACTGGACTCCAGTCCTCTTCAGGTACAAATGAATTGATAAATACAGAGCTGTGGATAAAGGTGGGGAGAGATACTAGCTATGATTCCCAGGAGGATTCACGATGGGATTATCTTCAAACCTCAGGTCAGGTGGACGGTCATTTGGCATAATCTTCTTAATGAGGTCTTTTAATAATGCTTCATCCACAACAGTGGAGATCTGACGTTGTGGATGAAGCATTATTAAAAGACCTCATTAAGAAGATTATGCCAAATGACCGTCCACCTGACCTGAGGTTTGAAGATAATCCCATCGTGAATCCTCCTGGGAATCATAGCTAGTATCTCTCCCCACCTTTATCCACAGCTCTGTATTTATCAATTCATTTGTACCTGAAGAGGACTGGAGTCCAGTCGTAATATATAGTACATCTTCGCTTCTTTTTGTGTTTTATTTATGGGCCTTTTTTTGCTTCATATATATATATATTATATATATATATATATATATATTTTTTTTTTTTTTTTTTTTTTTTTGTGACACCGGGACAGGCAGAAACTGCCCTCATCAACAAAGGCCCGGGCACGAGAAAATACCAAGACGAAGGAATAGAAAAAGGTTAAGGGCAAGGCAGAGATGAGGTAATGTCACACAAAGGGAAACGACAGACAAAAAAAACAGTCAAAGAAAAGAGGACCCAGAGATATGGAGGACTAGGCTCTGAGATGACGATAGATCTGCTTTTTGAAGGATGAAAGGTCATAAGAATTAGGAAAGACAGAAGGAGCAAGAGAGTTCCAGAGTCTGGAGGTAGATGGGAAGAAGCAGTCGCTGCACCGACCAATCCGCGAGCTATAAATCTCCACACAGTACCTGTGAGATGAGGCCACTTGGCGAGTGTTACGCGGCCTCGGCAGTGGAGGAGGGATACAACTCGCCAACTCATCAGAGCAGCGATGGAAGTAGTAGCGATAGAAAAGCGAAAGGGAAGATGATACCTTACGGCGAAGAGAGAGAGAATCCAGGTTAGAAGTAAGAGAAGGATCATTAATGAGTCTGACTGCCTTAGATTCAACCCTATCAAGGAGATAAGTAAAGGAAGAAGCACCCCAGATGTGTGAGCAGTATTCTAAGCAGGGGCGGATAAGACCTTTGTAAATTTTAAGTAACTGCAATGAGGAAAAGTAATAACGAAAACGAAACAAAACCCCAATTTTTTGGATGCAGATTTAGAAATTTGGATTATGTGATTCCTCTAAGACAAGTTAGAGGCTATATGGATTCCTAATATATTGATAGAGTTAAGAGGGTAAATTTCATTAGTTTCGAAGACAATAGGGTTATCAGCAGGAGAAGAAGATAAAGAAATAGCTAGAAACTGTGTCTTGGAGGCATTGAATTTAACTAAATTATTAGTGCCCCATTCAGATACTCTCTGCAAATCGGAGTTAAGAGTAGAAGAAAGAGTGATACGAGATTGATTACGAGTAACAGATGAAGGTTGTGAAGAAAAGGCAGAGGAAAAGTGAAGGGTAGAATCATTGGCAAAGGCATGAAGAGGAGAGGAAGATGGGGATTGTAGAAGATCATTGATGAAGAGAAGGAAGAGAGTAGGTGAAAGAACAGAGCCCTGTGGAACACCACTGGAAACAGAGAAAGGGCTAGATGTCGCGCCATCAAGAACTACAGATATAGAACGGTCAGTAAGAAAAGTGGAAATCAGAGAACAGAAAGTAGGGGTAAAGCCATAGGCAGGGAGTTTGGCCAACAGAGCCTTGTGCCAGACTCTGTCAAAAGCCTTAGAGATATCAAGGGCGACGACAAAGGATTCCCCATAGTTCCTCAGAGAAGATGACCATACATGAGTAAGATAGGACAGGAGATCACCAGTGGATCTTGCCTTGCGGAAGCCGTACTGGTGATCGGAGATAAGTGAGTTAGATTCAAGGCGTTTCAAGAAGTGAGCATTGAGCAAAGTTTCGAAAACTTTAGCAATAGAGGAGGTTAGAGCAATAGGTCAGTAGTTAGAAGGAATAGAGCGGTCACCCTTCTTAGGAACAGGTTGAACTAGAGCATGCTTCCAATATGAAGGATAGATACTGGTTGACAGAATTAGGCGAAAAAGACGGCAAAGCACAGGAGCCAATTCATCTGCAAACTCCTAAAGGAACCTTGCAGGGATACCATCGGGACCAGATGCCTTGTTTGTCTTAAGTGAGCAAAGAACCTTATGAACTTTGCGTGAAGAAAGGATAAGGGAGGGCACAGGGTTAGAGAGGGGAAAAGACTGAGGAACAGGTGTGCTGGAATCGTTGATAGAAGGGTTGGCAGAAAAATGAGAGCCAAAGAGAGTGGCTTTGTCAATGGGAGAGCAAGCTATAGAACCATCAGAATGAATGAGAGGGGGAAAGCTTGAGTTACAGAAGTTTTTGGAGAGGTTTTTGGCTAAGGACCAGAAGCATTTGTCAGTGGGAGAGGAGTTAAGGTCATCAACTTTCCTTCTTATAAAGGAAGCCTTAGACCTTCGAATCTGAGGTGTACAGCGATTCCTAGCTATAATAAAAGCAGAGCGAGTTAAATCGGAAGGAGAGGCTTGGTAAGATTGGTGAGCCTGATTCCTCGCCTGGATAGCCATGGAGCAGGCACGGTCAAACCAAGGTTTAAGGGGAGAGAAAGTTTTTGTAGAAGAGGGGATGTACGCCTCCATTCCCGCGGTCATGATCTCGGCAACTTTTACAGCTACCCGATCAGGGTTGCGGGACCGAAAGCAGTAGTCTTCCCATGGGAAGTCAAAGAGAAAGTTACGCAAATTTTCATATTGGGTTCGCTCGAAGTGCCAAAGGCGGCATTGAGTAGGAGGGATTAGTGGTGGGGGAGCGAAAATGGAAGAGACAGAGATCATGGAATGGTCAGATTTACCAAGAGGGGAAAGCACAGAATAAGAGTAGTTTGGAGGGTTAGAAGTAAAAAATAGGTCAAGAGTGTTTGCAGCATGTTCGTGACGATCAGGAACGCGAGTAGGATGTTTGATAATTTGCTCCAGATTGTGAGTAATAGAGAAAGCAAGAGCCTCGCTTCCTCCCACATCAGTGTGAGAAGAATGAAGCCACTCACTGTGGTGTACATTGAAGTCTCCAATGTAGAGAACTTCGGCATGTGGGTGAGAAGGTAGCAAGGACTCATGGCACGAGGAGAGATATTCAAAGAAAGACAAACTCGGTGGAGTTTGGAGAACAGTAGCAGAAGCAAAGAATGATAGTGGTAGTGGAGAGATAGACTTTTAGCCAGAGAACATCAAAGTCAGGAGATTCAAGGTCCATGAGCCTTACAGTAGGAGTGTTAATGTTGCAGTAAGCACAGACCCCACCTTTGGAACGAAAACGAGTATGCAGATTATAGTGGGAGATTTGGAAAGGGTCAGTGGAAGCATGTATAGACAACTGGGTTTCAGATATCAGGAGGAGGTTAGGGAGGAAAGTGCCCAAGTGCTGTTCCACAGATGAAAGATTAGAGTTCAGCCCACGAATGTTTGAATAGTTAAGAGTGAAAGAAGCAGATCTATTGGGAGGTGCAAGGTTAAGAGCAGAACCATTACTACCACCAGGCGTGTCTGCCCTCAAGTCAATGGTGGAGTCAACACGATCCCCAGAGATTCTTTGCACCCCACTATGCCGGGTACTGGGGGCCATTAGTTGTGAACCTTCCATAAATAATGACAAAATGTGAGGAAAAGGAAAGTAAAAGAGACAGATGTGCACAATGTTGTGACTTGTCATATGTAATGGAATAGCAAGAGATGTGTATTGAATATGCCAGAATATTCAGTGTAGATGTAGGCATGAGGAAAGAACCGTCCTGAAGGAAGACTCAACCTGGAACTGTCTGGACCAGTCCTAGTTGCATCCTAATACCTTCAGTCGTAGTCTTTCAACGGGCGGCTGGTGCCATGGCCAACCTACTAATCATATATATATATATATATATATATATATATATATATATATATATATATATATATATATATATATATATATTTTATATATATATTTTATATATATATTTTATATATATATTTTATATATATATTTTATATATATATATATATATATATATATATATATATATATATATATATATATATATATATATATATATATATATATATATATATATATATATATATATATATATATATATATATATATATATATATATATATATATATATATATATATATATATATATATATATATATATATATATATATATATATATATATATATATATATATATATATATATATATATATATATATATATATTTTATATATATATATTTTATATATATATTATATATATATATATATTTTATATATATATATTTTATATATATATTATATATATATATATATATATATATATATATATATATATATATATATATATATATATATATTATATATATATATATATATATATATATATATATATATATATATATATACAGTGTTCCTTCGATTATCGTGAAGGTTCAGTTCCGGGACCCGGCGCGAGACAGGAATTTCGCGGAGTAGGATCACCCTATATGTACTGTATATAGATATTTTAATTTATTTTGACGTTTACACTGTATAAACCCTCCCTGTACTGTTAACAAACCACTCTTTACTTCATAAATAACAGCATGCAGGTGTAAATTTATATGACATACTCATGTACATAGGTATTTTACAATTATTTTTACGTTTACTGTATAAACCCTCCCTGCACTGTTAAAAAACCACCCTTTTCTTTATAAATAACAGCATGCAACATAAATTTATATGTACGTGATAGGTAAACTTACCATGAAGGAGGTGGTAATGAGTTTGTAGATGCCAGAGGAAATTATTCCACAGCCAATAATAGCTTTACGGCTGTTATTCATTGAGGCCAAAATACCGGCCGACATATTTAAGAATTTCACCTTATCTGTTATGGTTAACATCTTCCTTTGCCGCTTAGGCTCACTACCAGAAGCCTTAGAAGATGAAGGATGCTTGGGGGGCATTGCAGAGGTTGAAAAAGTGAAGAAAATAAATCACAAGCACAACGTATTAATAAGCACAACGTGAACGGCGCACACGTGAGTTAGACTGAACGAGTGAGGCGAGACAATGGAAGGTGGTGGGAGAACCAAACGTCAATGAAAAAGCCAATCAGACCCCATGATACAGATCTCTCACTCTTTCAGCCAATAGCATTCCATGAACTATCTCATGTAGGTGCAAGCCTTTGTCCGAAACGCTGATACCGGTATCGTATTTTACATGGTGCAATACTGTTAGTATTTATGTTTTTTACTATTTTTTACTGTTTTATTATTCTTAGGCTAAAAAGTACATTTTTTTATCAATAAAATCATGAAACTACTGGAAATTTTAATATATATGCTAGCTCACGTAGGTGCGACCCCAATACATTGTATGCTATCAGACAGTATTTCACTTGATGCAATACTGTGAGTTAAATATCTAAATTTATGTTTTTTACTATTTTTTACAGTTTTAATACTCTTAGACTAGGAAATACTTGTTTTATCAATAAAATAATGAAAATTTCAATTTGCACTATCTCACGTAGGTTCGACCCTTTTCGTTTTCCGAGACGCTGATACTGGTACCGTATATTACTTGGTGCAATACTGTTAATATTTATGTTTTTTACTATTTATTACTGTTTTATTATTCTTAGGCTAAGAAATACGTTTTTTTATCAATAAAATCATGAAACTACTGGAAATTTTAGTATATATGCTAGCTCACGTAGGTGCGACCCCAATACATTGTACGCTATCGGACAGTATTTCACATGATACAATACTGTGAGTTATATATCTAAATTTATGTTTTTTACTATTTTTTACTGTTTTATTATTCGTAGGCTGGGAAAGAAATTTTTTTTATCAATTATATAATGAAATTTTTTTTTTTCAATAAAAAAAAATAAAATACTGAAAATTTTAATTTTTTTAATATTTTAATATTTTTGCATATACCCAAAAAAAAAAAATTGCAAAAAAAAATCGCGGTACAGTGAATTCGCGAGGCAAGAAACACGATAGAGCGAAGGATCACTGTATATATATATATATATATATATATATATATATATATATATATATATATATATATATATATATATATATATATATATATATATATATATATATAAACTAGTGCGAACTCCAAGATATATCTTGGTAGTAATATCACTTCTCCTTCCTAAAACAAAAGCAAAATGTCAGTCAGTTTGGTGATTGCAATCTGAATAATATTGGGATAGGCACTGGATGCTTGACAATTTCAAATATTATACAGTTTTTACATTGACTGGCACAAGAATATACAGATTTGCTAGTCTGACCAACGTAGTACTAATCAAAATCTACATGAAATCTATGCAATATTATAATTGTTAAGTGGACTATTTCTATATTAAAACCCGACCATGCATCGAGGAAAAAATGAAATTTTTTTACTTTATGATCATGACCAGAATATTAATGGGCGTATTGTAGGTTAGCTCTAGAATTTCTAAAAATACTAAACTACAATGAAAAAAGATTTATGTAACACAATATTTATAAATGGTATGAATCTGTTATGTTCTATTTCTTAAGTATCTTTAATTGAGGGAACAAAGTTATCCACCTTAATCAAAAACTCCTTAACAATGACATCAGTGTGGAAAACATAAAGTATATCATAATCATATCTAATTCATTTTCAAAAAACTATATATAGATTAGGATATAGAGAAAACAAGGAATTAATGTAGCCATGCCAAAAGCTTTTGATAATATTAATCACCAATAATAAATATGCAATCTGGTGTTTGAGTTTTAAAATATATTGAATTACCTAAAGATGTTTTACAAGTCGTTCACCCTTTTGTTGCAAATTGCAAATAAATATTAACAACAAAGCTCTGGTATGACTATGGGAAAACTAATTTTTGAGACAAAAAATCATAATAGCTTACCATTATTATAAATTATGTTCAAAAGAGGATCTTTTTCGTTGAAGTTAGTATTTTTGGAAAGCCAGATAACAAATAACCTATCAGATATCCATTATAATTATGGTCATCCTTGATACAGATATGGAGAAAATTATGAACATTGGCAAAAAATCTTTGTAACCCTAATTGAATCTTAAAAAATGTTTCAATGCTGCAATACGCAAAAACTTTGCTTTGATTTGTAAAAAAATATCCTAGTTATTTATTATTTCCAAGGTTGTCAAGTTTTGGTCACGATAGTAAGAATATTAAACATCGTGTTACTTTTTAAAAACGATTATAGCTTTCGGATTATGTTCATTGTAAATGATCCAGTTTCCAATTCCATTATTCCATGTAGAGATTGTGATAAGTACTATGTTGGTCAAAAAAATCTTTAGATTTTTGTGTCAGTCAACATTACTACAATCATACCTAGATTTAACAGGCCGAGTTGAAATTTCTCAGTTTTAAAGTCCCGTGCACGCTGCTGACTCCTATTTTGATAGCTGGCTGCTAGTTGGCGCATGCCTTCAGATTGTTTACATCGGTGGTAGTGACAGGTGTGCGTTATCGCTCCAAATTTTGTTTTATGATTTTCATAAGTGTTTCAGCATTATAGTGATAATTGTTACACTGAGTTTCTATAAGAATGTTGCTTGGAGGAAGAGACGAGAAGCAGAAAAGGGTCAGTCTAAGTGTAGCACTAAAGCTTGAGTTGTTTAAAAAGTTAGAATGCGATGTAATTGTGAAACCCGTGTGTGAGGGGTACGGCATGAAAAAATAAACTATTTCAGCTATTTGTAAGGCTAATTAAAAACTTACAGGAATATACTCATAAGTACAGTATTCTGTTCTTAAAGAGTATTCAAGTAAGTTTAATTCTGCAACAGCTCGTAAGCACATGAAGATAGGTAGTCAAAAGGAGTAATATGAAGCAGTTTACAAATGGTACATTCATCAGAAACCTTGTGGTATTAACATGTCTTCCAGTTCTAGTTGTCCATGGCACCAGCCGCCCATTGAAAGACTACAACTGAAGGTATTAGGATTCAATTAGGACTGGTCCAGACAGTTCCGGGTTGAGTCTTCTTTCAGGACGGTTCTTTTCCTCATGCCTACATCTACACTGAATATTCTAGCATATTCATTACACTTCTCTTGCCATGTCATTACATTTGACAAGTCATAACACTCCCCACATGTCTCTTTTTCTCTCTTTTTTTTTCCCCACATATTTGCTACTATTTATAGAAGGTCCACAGCTAATGACCCCCAGTACCCAGTATAGAGGGGTGCGAAGAATCTCTGGGGTTCGTGTTGACTCCACTATTGTCTTGAGGGCAGACACGCCTGGTGGTAGTAATGGTTCTGCCCTTAACCTTGCGCCTCCCAATACATTTGCTTCTTTCACTCTTCAGTATCCTTGAGTATAAAAATGTAACCAATCAGGAGACGGGGATATACTAGAATAGAGCTCTTTCTTGCTTGCGCACATGAACACACACTGTCAACACTCGTCTTAAGCAAATATGTGGTTCCACCACAAGCCGTGTATCTCAGAATTCGTGTAAAGTCAGGACCCTGTTTTAATGGTGTCGGCACTGTCTATAGCCTATTCCCAACCTCCTATATTCTTTAAATAAGAGAGAAAGAGAGAGAGAGATATTTCTCCAGGGCAAGTTAAAAGGCTGTACATAAATATTTATTAAAAATGAAAATTTTTTAAAAGATTAAAATAAAAAATATTAGTCTATGTAGTGTATGTTTTCTGTAACCATGATGTTTTTGTAAACTGAGCAAAAAACTTATTTTTGTCTCCCCCCTCTTGATGGTGTCAGCTTTTCTAAACCACAGAATTTTTGAAAAGTTGAATATTGGTTAATGTGAGTGGTTGGTTTTCATTTTAGGTACCATTGGAATGTGATGTCAATCTAGGAGAAATGACAGGCAAAAATCACAATTTTAGCAATCCAATGTATGATGCCGTTGGATCTATGGAAGGTGGCTCCTCTGATCAGGCCAGCAGTAAAGGCTTGTATGAAGTACCTTTAGACTCAAATAGATCCAAAGGCTTGAATTTGGAAGGTCAGGATGCAAGTAATGGCACGCCTCTTTCACAAACTCCAGCACTAGCTGTTCTCTCCCCTTCTGCGATGATGCAAAAAACTTCACCAAACATTCAGTTGCGTAAAAAAGAGCTTAGTCCTTCTAGCAATGATACTGGTAAAGATACACAAAAGTTAGTGGTTGAAGATGATAATTCTGAATGCTAAAACTGTATAAAAATATAGATTTATATATATATATATTTTAAGAAAATATAAAAAGACATATGGCAAAAGACTCTGAACTCACTCAGATTTGCCACAACCTTATGCCTAGGGATGCCGTCCCCAATTCAGCCAGATAAAATATGTCAGAAATGTAGTTAGAGTAAACAAGTGTCCTATTTTCTATGGAGTATTGTGTTAAAAAACACAGATCATCATGTCTGCATTACGTGAAAGTATGTTACTTTGCAGTAAATAGTAGTTACAGGTGCTTGGTGTCGTTGGAAAATTGATTTCTGGTGTTGCAGTGCCCATCTCAGAGGACCGATTTACTAAAATGCATACTATCACTTAGAAAGAAACGTAAGTACTGTATACAAATATACAATGTATTTTTATTAGTGAATACATTGGTTGGAAAGAAATATAAATTAGTCTATTTTTACACAGACTCAAAACATGTTTGTACATTTTCTTTATAGAATCCTTAGATTCTTGAAGATAATACAATTAACTTTTTTTTTTTTTTTTTAGGACTTGTAAACCAAGATCTATTTTTTTTCTGTTATATTTTTTTTTTAACCATATCCTTGTTTAAGAGGCATTGCTTGGAGATTAGAATTCATATATATATATATATATATATATATATATATATATATATATATATATATATATATATATATATATATATATATATATATATATATATATATATATATATATATATATATATATATATATATGATGCCAACTTGTTTTTTTAGTATGTAATAAATCAAAGCCGTCCATTTTAAATGTATATTTGACACATTCCATGTGATTAGGAGTATTCTGTATGTACTTATTTGAAGTAATATATACATTATATAAATATATAGAGATGTATGTACATTATTTTAAATAGGCTCAGAGGTATACTGTTGGGTAATATAAAAAAATCTGGATTTTATTTTTTTTTATCTTTACATTTTATATTGATTCAGTGATATAAATCTGTTATACTGAAACTATATTAAATACTTTTTCATCAAGCCCAAATATCATCTGAAGTGGCTTTAGATTTCTGCCGTGTAGGCACCACTGCTTTTACCAATGGACTCCCTTTTCATTGTTGTTGTAAATAAAGGTGTGTGTATATATTATTACAGTATGCGGAGTCTCTCTTATTAGATATTTTATTATTCTTAATGTGTTCGTCAATATCTGTATATCCTGTAAATTGAAACAAAGAAAAAAGTGAGAGCTATTTGCAAATTTTGTGAGTATTGTCAATATTTGACAATTACAAAATGTCACAAGGTATGGTACCCACAGAGAAGATATATATTTTTTTTTAATACAGATGTGGTTGTATTACGTTGATTTGTTTCCATTGTTATAGGCAGTGCAATAAATGAAATATTTTATATAAAATGATTTTAACAGTATGTATTCACTTTTCCTATACTATCATCCCTTTTATATCTTGTAAATATGATTTTGCAGAATATCTGTTTTAGGTTTGAGCATGGATTACATGGCAGCATCTGTGTTGTGGGTTCACCCCCCAGAGCTGCAAATCCGAAGAGGAAGCTAATCAACTCGGAAAAGGAGCAGCAAAAGAGGCCAAATAGCCACAACCAACCTCTGCCCTCATGGAAGATGCTCCAGTTACCTGGTGCTTGATTTCTGGTGTTGCAGTTACCTGGGAGATAAATTTTTTCTACACCAAGAAATGACTCTCTGCATGACATTTCTCAGTCTCTTTCTTGTTGAAGACATGGAAAGCAACCCAGGTTCCAACGACAACATATATGCTTAACGTGCTCCATATCTGTCAATTTAAGCAGACACACTACAGGTTCAGTTTTTGCAACTCCTGCAGAAAGTGGACCCATTTTCACCAGTTCAACACTTGTTAACATGAATCATTACACAAATACTTGGATCTGCTCACAATGCTCCCTAAATCCTCCTTCATACCCATCCCTTACTTCTTCTACACCACATCCCTCCACGCTGTCCATCTTTCCAATGCCATTAACTTTGCCACTCTCACCTCAGTCATCATCATCATTACGATCTTCTACTAACTCCCACCAACCACACCCCCTCCTAACCCCCCTGCAGCAGAACCTGATACTCAGAACACAGAACAAAATATTCTACAATTTAATATAGATGACGTAACACACCAAAACAAATCATAAACAATATACACATTATCATCATACAATAAATAATATTACACAACACCTTAAACACCCATATTACATAAATTAACACATAAAACACTCATATTTCATAAGTTAACATATAAAACACTCATATTCCATAATTCTGAACCATCAGACAAACTGGATTGGTGGTGGTGCTGGTGGATTTATCACCCTGGTGCAAAATTTCATTAACTTCATAGTCACCAGTGCACATATAAACTCTTCCCCCCCCCCACATGACACTATCATAGAAACAGAATAAAGTATGCACTGGCAACACATCAGATATAACAAACACAATGCATACATTCCCCCCTAAAACAGCCCCTACACTATCTAACGACTTCACTTCACAAGTACAATGCATCATCAATAATCAAAACATCATCTTGAGTGGCAGCTTCATTGCCTAGAAGGCTTCTTGGTTTGCTGAGTCCCAACGCCAACAGATGGCTGGAAAATACAAAACTAAATAGAAAACCTTCACTGTAAATAACATTAGTCGACACACATACCCCACCAAGCCCGTTTGCTATCATAATCTCCAAATACTAGCTTAGATTCACCGAATTCGCCTGCATAAATGCATGGAAGGTTGTAAAAACTCAAGGTTTTGACGACCTTCCAATCATCGTCACCTCTAAATCGAGGCCAACCCCCACTGGCCATAGATAATAATTACAAAAGATCAAACTGGGAAGCTTCAACTAATGAAACAGAACAATTCGAAACTAAAAAGTACCATTAAAAAAATCAGCAAACACAACAATCACGAGAATCAGACCGCAAACAAACAACAGGCAAATACCCTCATCAATCATTCTCTCCTGACACTCATTTTCATCCCCACCCTGTTGTAGCACAACATCAGCAATCTCAAGAACTTATCTGCCAGTGGCCCTGATAATATAAGCAACAAACACTTACGAAACCTGTGACCATAAGGCAAACATGAACTCACTATTTTATAATATTACAGCTACACTCGTACCTTGTTTTAACGGACAAAGAGGGGGGGGGGGGGACAAAGATCCAATACTGCTGATTCTCTGTAGTTTCCGAAAAGGAGTCTGTTGTGGCTCATATCAACAATTACATTGCAAAAAGAAGTGGAATAATACTTTTAAGTAAGCACAACATATAATGTGATGAAGTAAAATTTCTGAACACTGCTGTAAATACAGTATATATATATATATATATATATATATATATATATATATATATATATATATATATATATATATATATATATATATTATATATATATATATATTATATATATATATATATATATATATATATATATATATATATATATATATATATATATATATATATATATATATATATATATATATATATATATATATATATGAATCATTTTTTTTTACCCCGACCGGGACTCGAACCTAGGACTTATGATTACTAAGTCAAAGCGCTACCACTACACCACAGAAGGTTAAAAGGAATCCAACCTTATAGCTTATATCTTCTATACTTAGGAATGAATGCATTCTATCTGAATGCCACTATGTTCATATTACAGATTCCCCAACCTCACTCGTGGCTTCATTTTAGCATTTAATTCAAATCCCAATCTCATTCGGGCCATGAAATTATCAAATAAGCACATTACATATGTGAAAACATGAATCTTTTTTTTTTTTTTACCCCGATCGGGACTCGAACCTAGGACTTATGATTACTGAGTCAAGGCGCTACCACTACACCACAGAAGGTTAAAAGGAATCCAACCTTATAGCTTATATCTGCTATACTTAGGAATGAACGCATTCTAACTGAATGCCACTATGTTCATATTACAGATTCCCCAACCTCACTCGTGGCTTCATTTTAGCATTTAATTCAAATCCCAATCTCATTCGGGCCATGAAATTATCAAATAAGCACATTACATATGTGAAAACATGAATCATTTTTTTTTTTTACCCCGACCGGGTAAAATGCGTTCATTCCTAAGTATAGCAGATATAAGCTATAAGGTTGGATTCCTGTTAACCTTCTGTGGTGTAGTGGTAGCGCCTTGACTTAGTAATCATAAGTCCTAGGTTCGAGTCCCGGTCGGGGTAAAAAAAATGATTCATGTTTTCACATATGTAATGTGCTTATTTGATAATTTCATGGCCCGAATGAGATTGGGATTTGAATTAAATACTAAAATGAAGCCACGAGTGAGGTTGGGGAATCTGTAATATGAACATAGTGGCATTCAGTTAGAATGCGTTCATTCCTAAGTATAGCGGATATAAGCTATAAGGTTGGATTCCTTTTAACCTTCTGTGGTGTAGTGGTAGCGCCTTGACTTAGTAATCATAAGTCCAAGGTTCGAGTCCCGGTCGGGGTAAAAATATGATTCATGTTTTCACATATGTAATGTGCTTATTTGATAATTTCATGGCCCGAATGAGATTGGGATTTGAATTAAATGCTAAAATGAAGCCACGAGTGAGGTTGGGGAATCTGTAATATGAGCATGGTGGCATTCAGTTAGAATGCGTTCCTTCCTAAGTATAGCAGATATAAGCTATAAGGTTGGATTCCTTTTAACCTTCTGTGGTGTAGTGGTAGCGCCTTGACTTAGTAATCATAAGTCCTAGGTTCGAGTCCCGGTCGGGGTAAAAAAAATTGATTCATGTTTTCACATATGTAATGTGCTTATATGATAATTTCATGGCCCGAATGAGATTGGGATTTGAATTAAATGCTAAAATGAAGCCACGAGTGAGGTTGGGGAATCTGTAATATGAACATAGTGGCATTCAGTTAGAATGCGTTCATTCCTAAGTATAGCAGATATAAGCTATAAGGTTGGATTCCTTTTAACCTTCTGTGGTGTAGTGGTAGCGCCTTGACTTAGTAATCATAAGTCCTAGGTTCGAGTCCCGGTCGAGGTAAAAAAAATGATTCATGTTTTCACATATGTAATGTGCTTATTTGATATATATATATATATATATATATATATATATATATATATATATATATATATATATATATATATATATATATATATATATATATTATATACAGTATTTTGATTAAAAGAAAAATTAAATTACAGTACACAGAAATAAAGAAAATGCAAGCCAAATAGCGATAAAAAGGCTGAACTAACATTATGGAAATTGTAATAAACTGGATCATAGATCAAACTGACGTTAAATAGTGCATGATATATCAGGAAACATAAACACTGTATAACTCCTCCATCTTAAAATAGATACCTACTGGAATCTAATTCTCACAAAAAAATATACGAAGAGGGTGTTAAGAAATTGTCATACATTACCATTATATAAAGAAATAGTGATGTCATGACATTACGCAGTTTGCTAAGAAAGGGATTTCGCGCTGTATATGGAGTGCAGGTATCCTAATGGCACTGTTATTGCTGAAAAAATGGCATACTCATATATTTTATTCTCAAGTCAAACAAATTATTGCTTGACACTGAGATTACTCTGCTAAATGGAGTGAGAGCCAACTGGAAGGCTGTGCTTAATCTCACCTGACAAGGTAGAGGACAACCGTCTATAGGATATTAGAATTCAAGAGATAAAATTCCTTATCTTGGCAACTATGAATAGGATAGAAGTTTGGAATTTATACACATATACAACGACTGCAATACCTATTGTATGGGGGTGGCCAAGCCAAAGTACACATATTAAGAACCTAATATATTTTGATCACTCCTCTAGATTTTTTAGGATATAGGGCTGAATTAAATTCCCCCCGCCACCACAACCTTGCATAGGTCACCTGCAAGGAAGCTCAGTTGTGAGACCTGACAGCCGCAGGTAATTTACCCTCACAGCTTCATTTAAATACATGGAGCATACAGTGACCACTGCTACCTTGAAAACTTATACTTTATTATTAAAACAGAGTTACAGGTTGGAGTTGACAGTGGCTCTGAGAGGTTCTGTGTAACTCTAAGAATTTCAAGCATGCTCATATCTATCCCTAAAGATGTACCTCATACACCATATACTCATAAAATTAGCTTAACTTCATATGATAAGTATGCAGCAATTTACGCCAAAACTCAAACTGATTTCATTTCTTAAACTATATTGCTTCTTTCCAGCTATTGCAAGCAGTAAATAGTTTTTCTCTAATTTCTTTTTTAAGAATTTAAACAAGAAATCAACAAAAGAAACATAACAAAAGTAAAAGGGCATATGATACTCATATTAATTGCCTTATATTTATTGTAAACACATCTTTGGTCACTATTCTTAAACATAAATATCCTACTGCTCCATGTACTTCCACTGAACACTTTATATTCAGTGATAATTCTTGGCAAATATAATGTATATCCCTCTTGTAGCTATTGATAAACGATATTGGTTGTAGGCCTAAATCATTGTAAATCATGACTGCTTTAAAATGTGAATATTATAATTTAAAGTGTACTGTAAAAACCATAAGTATAAGGCTACAAGGGAACTGCAATATGAAAGAATTTACAAATCTGGCAGTGGTAATAGTAGTTTGTCAATGATAAAGATTCAACTCTTAGTCCCTTTCATAAGATTCTCATGCAATATATCCGTATTTTCTCTCAATAAATCAACAAGTTCCAACGCTTCTGCCTCTTTCTTTTTCTTCACGTAAAACTCAATGCAAAGTTCTTGCAGTTGCACTGATTGCGAGCACTGTCGCATGATTTCTGGAGTATTTATATTGGCATCTTTAATGACTTCAAGATCTGAGAGACTGAGCAATGCCACAGATGCAGGATTCTGTTGAAGTGCTGTTAGAAGATTCGTGGCTCTCTGCTGGGAGCTGACAGAACTGTCGGTCTCATCCCCAAAGACAAAAACTTTTTTATTTGGTATAGGAAGAGGAGCAGGCTGCCAAACCTCATCTGGACGTAATAATATCAGTCTAGTATCGGGTTGCAGAGACTCCCAGTAAGCATCATCGACATTAGTACCATCCTCTTCTAAAACTACAAATAGATTCAAATCCTCTGCATAGTTTAATTTAGCTGCTCCTTTTTTTTTCACCTCTTGCAGGCTACTTGCTACTATTCCATGGCGGTGAAGTCTATCTTGAGACCAGACCCTTACAGCTTTCCTCATTATTCCTGCAAAATTTAAAATAAGTTATTGTATCCATGCAAAATAAAATTGAAATATAACTTCTACACTGGTTACAGCTCCACACACATCCTTCACAATGTAATAAAGCTTATGCATGTGTAAAGAAATTGAAATCCTAATATAAAGAGGAAAGCTGTCAATCAATGGAGATGTGATTCTTATGCTTGCACTAAACTATATAGAAGTATATGACTACATATCATAGTACTGTATATACTGTATATGCTCAATGCATATATAAGAAGGAAAAAGCTTTAAAAGTAGCCTCATAATGTTTACAATACTCCTATGCTATAGGATCATTACTCACTTTGGAATAAAACGGAAAACATTCCAATTAGACTACAGACCTAGTGTCTATAAATAATTTTCAACGTTTCTCAACATGCTTTTGATAAGATTATTCTAAATAATCATCAAGTTTGCTAATACGTGTAACGTTATGAATTTACGTAATGTAGTAATGTAGATAATTTTTCACAGTACACACACACACACATATATATATATATATATATATATATATATATATATATATATATATATATATATATATATATATATATATATATATCATTCAAATATTTCTCCTGAGGCACACTACTTAACGCTGTTTATTAATGAGTGAATCTGCAAAATCATTCCTGGTAAATTACCGTTTCTCAAGAGAATTTTCAAATTCCATACACATACTTGGCCCACCCTTTACAGTAGATGAACACTATAATTCACTTTATATATATATATATATATATATATATATATATATATATATATATATATATATATATATATATATATATATATATATATATAAACTTGATGCGTGATTTCATGATCAAATATGGGATGGTCTTACTAGATTTTTTTTTATGATTTGCTCAATCTGATGCTTGACATAGGTTATTCTACTAGTGAAGAAGTAGAGTATTATTTTAGTTATGGGGATTTGAATATAAATAGAATAATAGAACCCCATTAAAGAAATCGATGGCTTCAAACCGCAAACTTTAACTTTAACTTTTTAGGGAGGACGCATTCCCCTAGGTGAGGTTAGGATGCACCTAAAATGTTTTTTCGACAGTTTTCTTTGTGGAATGAAGGTTTTTGTGCTTTATTTCTGCAGCATATCACTGTTTTACCTTTCCCCTACCCAAAACCCCGATTCCCAACACTTCCCACTAAGATTGTTAGGGGTAAAGGGGGGCATGGAAAGTCTACATTGAGAGTTTTGCACCAGAAATGGCATTTAGAATCGTTTGTTTCACAAAGAAAACTGTCGGAAAAATACAGTTTTGTTGTTATAAAAGAATAATCCCCTCTTCTAAAAATGTACTAGTACAGTCTGGTCAATTTTAACCTAATAACTACCATATACCCTCAAGTTCATCACCTATATTTCATGCATCTAAGGACCCCCTAGGGCAACAGCCCTTAACTCTTCATACAAAGTAGACAATGGCTCCTTGCATATCATTTAAACACGAAATAATAAATGATAATTAATGAGAAGTTTATCAATTCATACTTGGTTAGGTAAGGCTAGGTTGGAGGTACCTGTCCTAGGAGGCAGTTGACCTAGGAGGCTTGTATCTGGGGCGTCTGACCAACCTTCATGTTTTCAAGCCTTAAGTATTAGCTAAATAAGTATTTATTCACTCATGCAAAATCAAGGTATTATTTTAGTTATGGGGATCCCTAAGGCGGTCCGGGGGTGAAGACCCCAACTAGGAAGGACGTGTTCCCCTGGGTGAGGTTAGGACCTACCAAAAATGTGTTTTTTCGACACTTTTCTCTGTGGAATAAGCAAATAATCCCCTATTCTAAAAATTTACAAAAATCAACAGTCAACCTTGGGGTCAACAGTAGCTTGTGATTTCTTTTGAAAATGACCTCTGTTGCCAATTCGCTATACCAAATATATCAATAACGTCTGATCTAAGACCATGATTAATGTCATAAAAATTAAATATATCCCCTGGAAAAAAGGCCGCGTTAAATCATCGAGCACTGAAATCACAGGTCAGTAATTAAGGTCACATTGGCTGGTTTGCCCTGATCGTATTGGTATGTTTCATACACATTATATTGGTGACCATATTACTATAAAATATTAGGTCATATTAGATTAGGAAAGACAAGGTTAAGGTGTGACCTGGGCTGAAAAATATCTTGAGTTCGACAATATAAGGTTAAGGAATGGTTAGGTTTCTTTACCCCAAGATTAAGAAAAGACTTTAAACATGAAACCAAAATTAAATCATTTCGATCAAACGATTTCTCTTTCTCAGACTTTTTCAAGTTTTACATATCTTCAGCTATCTCAAGCCCCCCACCCCACCCGATAGACAGACGCACCCTTGAAAATTTTTCACCCAAATCACGAATCTTAAATAAAAATTAAGACATCTCAGCACCACCGACCTCTCCAATCGTCACTCGAAGCTTGGCAGGTTTCCACCTTCAGGAGGAAACAACCTCAATACCCTCGAATTTCAAATGGTTCGCCGAAGGAAGTAAATGGAGCACAGCCGCCTTCGGTGTCACAAACGAAGGCCATATTGGGGCTGGGGTAGGGACAAGGACATTTAGTGGCTGGGAGGAAAGGGGAGGAAAAAGGCTTCGAAGTTTACAACACAGGAGTCGAGTCCTCAGCCCAAGTAGAGCCGGGAGGTTTGAACGTTCTTGCAAGTTCTAAGCAAAATAGGATATGGATATCCACAATCTTATCTCATATCGGCTAGAACCATTAATATCCCAGAAGCGCTCAAATAAAATGATTATAGAATTGAGCCACAAAAAATAAAAAAAAAAATCCTGTGGGGTACCTACAAGATCCAAGCAATACTGTCGATCCACTAAGCTAAGCCCAATCGAATCATAAGTCAAACCAATATATCTAGCCGTTTTACTAGTAGCATATTATTATGGAAATAAGGTTAAGATTCGTTTAATGCACCTTTTCAAGACTCGTAATTTTTTATAATGTTAATTTGGAAGAACATAGTGCATTCAATAGAAGTAATGATGTCTTTAACCCTACTACAGTAGATTGTAATACAGTAATCTTAGTAATAAAAAATCTGAAAGACTCTAATGCATATGGATCAGATGGAATTTGTTTTCGTTTTATTAGAGATTCATTATTTGCAATAGCATATTATCTGACGGTAATAATCAATACTTCCATAGTTACCAATATTTACCCAGATTTATGGAAAAATCCCCATGTAATTCCTGGTTTTAAAAATGGAAATCCTGACGACGTCTCTAACTATAGACCAATCTCTTTACTACCAATTCTATCAAAGATACTTGAAAAGATTGTTGCAAATCAGTTAAGTGAGTTTCTTGAAAAAAATAAACTTATTGCAAAAAGTCAACACGATTTCAGGCCAAAATTATCAACTGAAACTGCCTTATTGAAAATATCAGATGAAATATACAAAAATATAGATAATAAGAAAATATCATTGCTACTACTACTCGATCTTTCTAAAGCTTTTGATAGTGTAAACCATAGTATATTATTAGAAAAATGCAAAAAAATGAACATTGACCCAAGCTGGTTCGAGAACTATTTAAAAAACCGCTACCAGTCAGTCAGAATAAAAGATGTAGTCTCAAGTCGCAAGAAGGTATTGTTTGGGGTCCCTCAGGGATCGATCCTAGGACCTATACTTTTTCTAATATATGTAAACGATCTAGTAAAATATTTACCTAACTGTTATGTCATTCAATATGCTGACGATACTCAAATCTTAATTGAAGGAGAAATTAATGATTTAGAAAATATTATTCGTAGAGCAGAAGAAATTTTGTATATGGCTAAACGTTACTTTCTAAAAAATGGTCTGTTACTTAATGAAACTAAAACCCAATCTATTCTTATCGGATCCAGACAATTATTATCAGAAGTTGATGACAATCTTCATATAAATTTTAACGGTAATATCATTAAGCCAATGAACTCGGTAAAGAACCTAGGTGTCTATTTTGACCGTTACATGAATTTTGAAATGCATATAGATGAAATTTATAAAAAAGTACTGGGTACTCTAATATATCTAAATAGGGTAAAAGACTCATTTGAAACATCAACTCGTATAATAATTGTCCAGTCCTTAGCTATGAGTTTAATTAATTACTGTCTCAAAGTTTGGGGATGTACAAATAAGACTCAATTACAAAGAATACAAAAGTTACAAAACTTTGCAGCACGAGTGGCTGTTGGCAATGTAAGAAAATACGAGCACATCTCTCCTGTTTTAAAAGATCTAGAATGGATAAAGATTAGAGATAAATATGTTTTTGATATATGTACCTTTGTTTTTAATATACTAAGAAACAATCTTCCTGATTGCTTGTATAATTTTTCTACAGTAAGCTCAGTTACCGGGTTAACTACCCGTCAAGGGGAAGATTTATTAGTACGAAGGTCTAAAACTGATATTGGCTCAAGAGATATAAACATTCGTGGACCTCATTTATATAATCAGCTTCCCAGAGAACTAAAAAATGCTGGTTCAGTGTATACTTTTAAATATAATCTTAAGAAGTTACTCTTAAAGGAAGATTTTACTTGTAAATTTTAATGGTACACTCATCTTTATGATTTGTTTGTCTTAGTATGTCTATATCGTACACCACAGATGTCTATCTGGAATATATATGTATCTTATTTGAATACCCGATGTACTTTGGAAATAAAGGCTTATTATTATTATTATTTTTCCATCTGTAAATATTTTTCTATTATTTAATGATAATATATTTGTCCTTGATTTAAAAAAAAAGAGCAATGATGAATATCTATTATCATATATATCTTCTTTGATTTCTTTTTTCCATTTTCTGTACATAGTAAGCTCTCTTTATTTTGTAGCTCTTCCTTCCATTTATCAGTGTCCCAAATTCTCATTTTTTTTTTTTAATTTCCACTTTTGTATATCATTACTTTTCTATAACTTATCTCCACTTCTTTCACATATCTGTCTATGGTATTCCACCAGTCATTATTTTCCTCTTTATTTAACCTTAATATTGATTTTAATATGTCCTCACTTCCAGTTTCTATACTGTTTATGTATTGTAGTTTTGAAGTTAACAATCATGTTTTCATAGAAGATGCTCCTAATTCCCCTTTAAGAGTAGCTGCAGCTGTAGCCTTAGTAGCACCTAAAATTCTTCTATAAACTCCATTTTCTATTCTCTGTAGCATTTTAATCTCGGTCTCTGTTAGATTTATAACGTTTGTGCTATATAAAAATAATGGTAAAGCTATAGTCTTCCAGTATGTATTCCCTATTAATATTTTGTCGCAACTCATTTCTATCACAGTACAGGTATATGTTAAATTGGCTAGCTTGTGTGCTGTTTCTATCATTATTTGCTTTTGAGTTTGAAACATATTCTTTTTGTCATCTATAGTTATTCCTAAATATTTCAGATTATCTGCTATCTTGATTCTATCTATCTGATTAGGTTTTTCTTTCAAGTTATGTATTATCAAATTGCACTTTCCTCTATTCATTTCCAATCCACATTCCCTTCCTGTTTCTATTACTATGTGGTTTATATTATATTTTGTATCTTGTAAAGATTCTGCTAACTGTAGAACATCATCTGCAAAAAATAATGTGCCTAAAGTTATATCGGATTTGGTAAACTCAGGCAAATATATTTATGGTTAATTATTAGAAATTATCAATACCAGAGAGGGGCCTTTATTGACTCAAGAGACGAGACACCCCAATAATTCTTAGCTGAGCTAGGCTGCTGTATAAACACCTAAATATACACTTTAAACTAATAAAAGCAATGTAAGCTAACCAAGGGTAGGATGTAGTGCGCCTCTTGACACCTAGCAGATGCATTGTCACTAAGTTAATTATTAACTTGGTTTTTGGTGTAAATTAGCATAGTCATTATCTGATATTATTGCCTGTGTTTTTGGATTTAACACTCTTGTTTTGGTTTTGTATATCGAGTGTCGAGCAGCCTAATCTGGCACCATATTTATACAATAGAGTGCTAAAGAGTCTTGAGGTGATGGGAGTGGGGATGTTATGCTGAGGGAGTGGGGATGAAGGAATTTGGGAGAGGGCAAGAAGGCTCGGGTTTTGCTTATATTGCTCAAACTTGCCTAGTTCAAGTACATTGGAGGTCAAGAGAATTTGACGTTTCTTTTGGGTCTCCCATATATCTTCCATTCTTGAATGCAGGATTTATATTAAAAATCATACTGATACGAACAAAAACATATTATATATGTAATACTTTATTTTACAGTATAATTACATTATTTTTAATATATTAAAATTCATGGAATATCAACTTTCGAATGTCAATCTTCATTGTCAGGTTATGAAACATTCCTTGATGAAAACAAATCTCATGAAAAAAGACAAAGACCATGCATTTCCATTTCCAGTGAGGTCCAAACATCTTTTTCCAAAAAAGTGTCTTCAGCAAAGATTGTTCTGTACTTGCTATTCCTTGGTGCTTTTCCAAGTTTTAATAAAAATTAAATGGTAGTGGAGAAATCTCTGGATATTTCATATGTTGGTGAAGCATCAGTGTGGCACACCAAGTACAAAACTATCTTTACAGAAGACAGTTTTCAGAAGTGTCTTCAGCTCACATTCCAAACAAAATGTACTGCACTTCATTATTGTAAACATTTCTGGAGAAGAGGGCTATTAACTCTTTGGGAAAAGAAGTTCTCTGTCACTCTCTTCAACAGGGGATACCTGAAACAAAGGGTCCTGAAAACTTGTGTAATAATTGAGTAACCAACGTATATACAGTACTGTACTTACAAAATATCAACTTATGAACATATTACAATTCATTAATTCTGCATACTTTGTTTTATGTAGTAGTTAAGTGTCTTTAGTGTAAGTACTGTACAGTAGTGCACATGTGTGTAGTATACAGTACTTTTTTATACCTAAACACAACTTATGAACAAACTTCTGGATCCAAACTTGTTCGTAAGTTGGGGAATGTCTGTATGCAGCCTCCAAAAACTTCTCCAATACCCATACAACACTCTGCTAAAACCTGATATTCCTTAACTTCTTTTTAATAAGCACCTAACCAAACCAGTTTTAAAAGCATCTATTGACAGAGCGGTAACAACTCCTTCAGAAAGGAAACTTCTCAAGTTATAATCCTTACACTGAACGAATTTGCTCTTACTACCTTCTCCAGCAACCACGTTTATTCAACTTGCATGTATTGGTTCGGGTGTTACCTTCACTGTATTTAAAGAAGACAGTATGATCAGTGTTGTCCATTCCTTTTAATATCTTAAAGATTTCCAATATATCTTCTCGGTTTCTTCTTTGTTCCAGTGTAGTCAAGCTCACTCAGTCACATCATTCCTCATAATCCAGGTCCCTGAGTTCAAGCACAAGCTAAGTCATCCTTCACTGTACTTTCCCCAATTCATTGATATTCTTACTATAGTAAGGTGACCAGCTTTGCATCGCGTATTCCAAATGAGGTCGCACCAAATTCATGTGAGGGATGTTTCGTCTATTAAGTCCGACCATCCTGTCACCCTTGGCTGCAATTCTCATACGTTTGGTTGGTTTTTAATCGGATGTTTTCAACACTCCAAGATCCTTCTCTGCATTAGAAGAATTGTAATCCTTTGTATTCAAGGTACTGTATATATAAATCCTAGATTCCTATATGCATTGCTAAACATTTACAGCAGTTAAATTCAAGGAATCATTTCTTACTTCAAGCTTCAGTTATCACACGATTCCTCACCAAGATTGAATGTCCTCATAAGAGTTAACCTGTGTAAATATTTTGACATTATTTGTAAACATAAGAGTTGGACACTTATGTTCTTGAGCCAAATCATTTATACGTCAAAAACAGGACTGGTCCAAATACAGAACCCTGTGGCACTCCTGAGGTAACATCCAACTTTTGTGACTGAACTCCTTTGATTTCCACAAGCTAGTCTGTCTGATAAAAAGCCGTTTATCCACCTTAAAAGTTTACCACTTACACCGAGAGCCTCTAACTTGATCAACAATTGTGCATAGGGTACCGTGTCAAATGCATTCGTACTGTCAAAATAATTTGCATCAACCGGAATTTGTTTGTCCAACACCGCTGTTAAATTCTCCATATAAACTAGATTGGTCAGGCTACTTCTCCTTTGTCTAAAACCATGCTGTTTATCACTCACTAAATTGTTCTCTTCCCTACGTCTCACCAACTTAGACTTGTCAGTACAGAAGTTCTTCTACTTACAAATATTTACAAACACCTACCCAATATCTACCTATGTGTAAATAATATGTATCACTGTGTTATTATATCATTATTACTGTATTAAAATTTATTCATAATGTATATTTTGTGTACTGTAGTAGTTAAGTGCCTTCAACCTATGTACTGCATATGTATGTACTGTACAGTACAGAAGTTCCCTACTTACGAACATTCACAGATACAAACAAAAACCTTCCCATTATCTGCTCAAGTATTATATAAGTATTACTGTACAGTACTGTATTATTACATTATTATTACTGTATTAAAATTCATTGATACTACATAGTGTATTTGTACGTAGTAGTTAAGAAGCATCAGAAAGGACTGTAATTATTACACAAGATTCCATATTCTTCTTCCAAAGACGAAGACCAAAAAATTTCTACTTTCAAAGAAGTCCAAACATCTTTTTCCAAAAAAGTGTTTTCAGCAAAGATTGTTCTGTACTTGGTGCTTTTCCAAAGTTTCATAAAAATTTATTGGTAGTGAAGAAATCTCAGGATATTTCATGTGTTGGTGAAGCATCAGTGTGGGTCACCAAGTACAAAATCCTTGCTGAAGACACTCTTCTAGAAAATTATCTTCTGCTCGTATTCCAAGGCAAATGGTACTTCATTGTTGATGAAATTTCCGGAGAAGAGCTATTAACATTTTGGGAGCTCTCTATCTTTCACTTCAACAGGGATATCTGAAACAAAGTTCTGGAAGCTTGTGTAATAATTTCAATTCTCTCTGGTGTTTAACGAACGTATATAACTGTACATTCAAAATATCAACTTGTGAACATTAAAATTCATTAATACTGTATATTTTAGATTTTATGTAGTAGTAGTGTCTTTAGCCTAAGTACTGTACTGTACTGCATATGTATGTAGTGTACACTACATTTTTTTACATACACAATTCTACTTACAAATGGACTTCTACAACCTAACTCGTTCATAAGTTGGGGAGTGTCTGTACTTATTGTTACCAAAACAACTTACGAACAATTCTACTTCTGGAACCAATCTCATTTGTGAGTTGGGGATTGTTTGTATTTCACAAATTTTACACATCACACATGTCAGTGATAATGGTCTGTAATTTATTGGCACCAACTTGTCATCTTTCTTATAGATTGGGGATACTTTAGCAGTCTTCCAAAGAAATGGTATCTCAACTGTATTAACCGAACTATTTACAATCAATGTAACTGTCAGTGCCAGTTCCTTATGGCACTCGCACAACAATTTTCGGTGAATTCCATGGCTTTATTAACCCTTTAGTTGCTTAACTCACTAGAGAATAGAGAAATATAGTATAAACAAATTTAACAGATAAAATTGTATCAATTATACATTGTAAAAGAGCTTCTGCATAAATAAATTTTCATTTGAATGTCCCTTTTACTTTCCTTAATCGATATTGTAAAAAAAAAAAAAATAGTAAAAATAATTTTTTTTTTTTTGCAAATGTATTATTAAGATCTAAAATAATTTTGAAGTTGATTTCAATTATCATTTTAGTGAAATAAGACTATTAGTAAGCTTTCCCACCTAAGTAAATATAAAAAACATAATTGTTTTTCTGATTTTTAATATTTTGTCGTTTTTATTATATTTTTTTTTTTGGGGGGGTAAAGGCTTTGAGTAACTTCAGAAATCATTTTAGGGGGCCTTCTATGATTTTTCCATAAAGAAAATAGTCTAATCATGCCAGGAAATGTAAATTCATAATAGTTAAAAATATATTTTGGGCCAATACTGTATTTTTTGGATATAAAAATTTTTCCTTCCTTGACGCAGTCAAAGGGTAAATATTTAGTAATTTTAATAATTCCTCCATTTCATTATCAGTAATAGCCTCAATCATTGGAACGTTTTATACCTTGTCAAAACTTGGAACATGCTCATTTTTAATAATCAGCCATAATTATATTTGAATGACTTATGCGACAGTAAAGTTTTCCAGGAGTGGGTTTGGTGTGAGTTTTACACATATATGTCAAAGAATGACTAAATAAAGATATAAACTCAAGAAATGGAAGGGTACATGACCTTGCTCTCTATAGGGTAATCGACAATGCTCCTGCTCATCCTCCAGTTTGGAAAAAGACCTTGATTTTGAATAAGACTTTATGAAAGTCAAATTTCTGTCTCCAAACATCTCTCCTCTCCTCCAGAACATTGATCAGCAAGTCATTTTTAATTTTAAAAAACTGTATACGAAGGGTCTTTTTTCCAGGTGTTTCCTGGCGAGGCTGCAATGTGGGCACCACCCAGATGAGGGTGGATGACCCTGTCAATGATGCCAGTCCAGGATGTAAATCATCGTATCATAATATCAAACACCTTATTAAAGACAGCACATCATACAACCACATACGCCAACAAAGCAACATACACTTCCTAAGGGCACTGTGGAAAAGCCTGGACCAGCAATGATCTTCCTTAGAGACTTGAGGTTGTTCAGCCAGGCAGCATGGGAAACACCAACAATAACAACACAATAACCATCCCTGTGACTAACTGGACAGGCAAGGATGTACAGCTAATAAAACTCGTATTGTGACAAAGTTATTTTAAGAAGACAAAACTTTGAGGTCTAAGCTAGTTTACAAAAATATATTAATTTTAATAAATTACAAAAAAATATCTTTTCACAAAGAATGTAATATTCTGCTCTACATGCTCTTTCTAGTTTAATGTATTTTCCACTAATTACTACATACATGTAAATATAAGTGGACTATTATAATGTTTTGAAGTCAACAAGAATATATAACGACTAAATCACATACCATCTTAACCTGAGAGTTGAACTTATATGGAAGATTTCACTCAGGAGCAAGTATGATGTATCTGTCATAGTAATAATTTCAAAGTGTATGTAATTCCTTCAAATGGAAGTGAGGAGGAAATCGATATCTAGCATCTGGAATCATGATGCCATACACAGAATCAATGCTTTAATCAGCTGAGAGGTAACTGAAGGAGTCAATAGCCTGGTAGATATCGAGGAGCATAATACAAAATTTTTGCGCTGAGGTGAGGCAGACATACCCCCCTGTACTTAGGTGTAATTAATTTCAATGACAGTTCACAGGAGAAGGGTTAATCATCTATAAAAAGAACGTAGTATATTATAATGATACTTATGTATTAATTTTATTAAAACATTCATCATCATCTATTAACAAAGGCCATCACTGCAATATTTGCTTTACTGAATATTACATAAATTGAAATGTTACCTGGAAGTGGATGAATATTCAAATCCATGGTGATAGGCAATGAAAAGTGTTTCCCATTTCAAAAACTAACACAGGAGGTAAGGATGGGGAAGATTTGCTCAGCCTTATAACCTTTATGTTCTTGTCACAGTTGTAACCATCCTGCTAATTTTAGCCTGATTTGTCATCCCTTGTTAAGGGGGTAGCCAACAAAGAATATATTTTATATGCTTTGATCACTCTTCTTTTCTCCTTGGAGATACAGGGATATCAAATTCCTCCCCACAACCCTGCTTGAGTCATCCACAGGGTAAGTGGACAAGGATCTTTTGCTGTGAGGCCCAACAGATACAGCTGGCTTACCCTAACTGCTTCATCTCATAGTCTCCCGCACCCATCAAACCCAGTATACTGTGGTACCAGTAAAAATATTAATAATAAATACAATACATGGATAAGTATACATATGCAATGGCCTTAATCCGCTTTGTAAGGGGGGTAGCCGCCGATTCAAAGCACACAACCATTCAACAGAAGCATCTCATTCATAGTAGTGCCCTGGGGATAAAGGGTCACTACAAATCCCCTTCCCCCCCACACTTTACTTGTTTCTGAAGCAACTGATGCCAAACAACGTAAATGCCTTCAAAAAAGATTTTGTTGAATGTACTCTACAACAAAATTAAAAATAAAAATCTTTTAAAACATTATGCACACGTTACTAAAAATGATAATAAATATTTCCATATCATAATACTGCCATTCTATATTAATACCCCTTCCAAACAGATAAAAGCTTAAACACATCAGAAATATAGTAAAGTAACCATTTTACATCTTTTTGAATGCTACTATACCCTAAATTATACCTAAATAACAGGTCCTAATAGTAAAAGAGCTTGATACTTGTTAAAAAACTAATGTACATTGCAAAATTCCCTAAGTATTTACCAGGAGGATAATTTGGATGCAAACTTGCAAGACAGTGAACTCTTCTATCTGGTCATCTCATTATAATCATGGTCTCCAACGCCGTGCGTCGCAAGGGGCCCTAGTTCTAGATCAACAAAAGTAGTAAGATAAAAATGTAAGGCTAAAGCATTCCCATAGAAAACAATATCACAGATTTTCGGATTCCAAATTCTTGTTCACTATTAATAACTAATTTTATTCACTGACAGTTCATTTGTAAATGTAAAAAGTGGTAGTTTCTTTTATAAAAGGAAGGAAAACTTAAAAAGTCTTATTAAAGATTTTTTAGTCTTAATAAGCAGAATTCTTTCAATTCAGTCAGGAATTTTTCCACTACTTCTGGGCAATTGTTGTTGTCAATTTCATGGTTCCAACCATTTACACTATCAAGATCACATTCACTCTCAGCATCATCAACACCTGAAAATTAAGAAAATAAAGTCATGTTTGTTGTCATATAGCTAAGCATAAAAAATTCAATAATTCAAAATTCAATAATTCAAAAATTCAATAAAAAGTAGTAAGATAAAAATGTAAGGCTAAAGCATTCCCATAGAAAACAATATCACAGATTTTCGGATTCCAAATTCTTGTTCACTATTAATAACTAATTTTATTCACTGACAGTTCATTTGTAAATGTAAAAAGTGGTAGTTTCTTTTATAAAAGGAAGGAAAACTTAAAAAGTCTTATTAAAGATTTTTTAGTCTTAATAAGCAGAATTCTTTCAATTCAGTCAGGAATTTTTCCACTACTTCTGGGCAATTGTTGTTGTCAACTAAAGTCATGTTTGTGTCATATAGCTAAGCATAAAAAATTCAATAAACTTAGCATAAAGGATGTTACCAAAAGTCCTCGTTTTACATAAGCAATGCTCCACCAACTGTATATCTGGTAACAAGTGCAGTTCCAGTTAATGGCAGCACTGTCATAAATATGATGATATACAATGAACAAATGAAAAATAATGATCATGTATCTCTAAGGTACATAATATACTAATCTTTATTTTAAATACCCATCATCCTAATTTCAACCAAAAGAGTAAATATATGCTGGCACAAAAAATAAATGACACTGCATAAACTACAAATAACAAAGCAGTATTTCAAGCAATTATCACACATGCATGAATTTTATGAAGATTTTCTGTTGCATACAGTAATAAAAAGTACACATAAGTTATTTCTCAAATAAGTAAAATTTTACAATGTCGCTTCATCACACTGGCAAAAGCAAGGTGGCCAAATTTAAAAAAGGAAGGTGGCTGGCTATATTATACTCTGCCCATCCTCACTACATCCATCACCTGTTCTATGGACAAAAAAAATTCAGGAAGGATGGGATAGCCAGCTCTGTGCTCCATTATCCACTCCCATACGCTCTTAAGGGCGCACAAATCTTTTTCCTGCATCACAGGGATACCCATTTTGGTCATCTCTTAAGAAAATAACAGAATATTAAAACAGGATTCTTTCCCTACCAATATATATATATATATATATATATATATATATATATATATATATATATATATATATATATATATATATATATATATATATATATATATATATATATATATATATATATATATATATATTATATTATATATTATATATTATATATATATATATATATATATATATATATATATATATATATATATATATATATATATATATATATATATATATATATATATATATATATATATATATATATATATATATATATATATATATATATATATATATATATATATATATATATATATATATATATATATATATATATATATATATATAGGGTATCCCATTTTAATGAGATCTCACAACAGTTTATGTAAACAGTATTTTTCCCACCTCACCTCCAAATTTATCTCTTTTAGACACTTTCTTTGAAGTGTAGGGAATATGAATATAGAATTCCTACTATCTCACCACTAGGGACAAAAATGCACATAATAAC
>JAXCGZ010013993.1:32500-41359 GCA_037179515.1 Halocaridina rubra | reverse complement strand
ATATATATATATATATATATATATATATATATATATATATATATATTATATATATATATATATATATATATATATATATATATATATATATATATATATATATATATATATATATATATATATATATATATATATATATATATATATATATATATATATATATATATATATATATATATATATATATATTATATATATATATATATATATATATATATATATATATATATATATATATATATATATATATATATATATATATATATATATATATATATATATATATATATATATATATATATATATATATATATATATATATATATATATATATATATATATATATATATATATATATATTTATATTATATATATATATATATATATATATATATATATATATTATATATATATATATATATATATATATATATATATATATATATATATATATATATATATATATATATATATATATATATATATATATATATATATATATATATATATATATATATATATATATATATATATATATATATATATATATATATATATATATATATATATATATATATATATATATATATATATATATATATATATATATATATATATATATATATATATATATATATATATATATATATATATATATATATATATATATATATATATATATATATATATATATATATATATATATATATATATATATATATATATATATATATATATATATATATATATATATATATATATATATATATATATATATATATATATATATATATATATATATATATATATATATATATATATATATAT
The DNA here is from genome assembly GCA_037179515.1 of Halocaridina rubra. Taxonomy (NCBI): domain Eukaryota; kingdom Metazoa; phylum Arthropoda; class Malacostraca; order Decapoda; family Atyidae; genus Halocaridina; species Halocaridina rubra. The sequence goes on along the minus strand of JAXCGZ010013993.1, from coordinate 40,531 downwards.
ATATATATATATATATATATATATATATATATATATATATATATATATATATATATATATATATATATATATATATATATATATATATATATATATATATATATATATATATATATATATATATATATATATATATATATATATATATATATATATATATATATATATATATATATATATATATATATATATATATATATATATATATATATATATATATATATATATATATATATATATATATATATATATATATATATATATATATATATATATATATATATATATATATATATATATATATATATATATATATATATATATATATATATATATATATATATATATATATATATATATATATATATATATATATATATATATATATATATATATATATATATATATATATATATATATATATATATATATATATATATATATATATATATATATATATATATATATATATATATATATATATATATATATATATATATATATATATATATATATATATATATATATATATATATATATATATATATATATATATATATATATATATATATATATATATATATATATATATATATATATATATATATATATATATATATATATATATATATATATATATATATATATATATATATATATATATATATATATATATATATATATATATATATATATATATATATATATATATATATATATATATATATATATATATATATATATATATATATATATATATATATATATATATATATATATATATATATATATATATATATATATATATATATATATATATATATATATATATATATATATATATATATATATATATATATATATATATATATATATATATATATATATATATATATATATATATATATATATATATATATATATATATATATATATATATATATATATATATATATATATATATATATATATATATATATATATATATATATATATATATATATATATATATATATATATATATATATATATATATATATATATATATATATATATATATATATATATATATATATATATATATATATATATATATATATATATATATATATATATATATATATATATATATATATATATATATATATATATATATATATATATATATATATATATATATATAACTAGAAACAGGATAATAGAAAAACTAGAAAAAAGATAATAGAAAAAATGGAGACTAAGAGGATGGTTATAGGTGGAAGTCGAGTATTGTCAAGTGTATGTATAATTGCTAAATTGTAATTACCTAACTTGTCTTTTGAGAAAAAAGCCCAAGACTCGTATCTTCCAGTCTCCTGGTCGATTTCATTTTTGTACTTAGTGATACATTTCATACTTGTCCTTAAAACTATTGATTGAGTTAGATTAGATACCTCCTCGCTTTTCAAATTCTAATTATAAGCTACTCTTACACTAAAAATGTTCTTCCTAGCATCCTTCAAAGAAGTTTTCTTGCGTAGTTTCAAACTATGACCTCTGGTTCTAGTTCCACCCATATCAAAACATCGAACCCTATCCGCTCTGTCATAACCATGAAGAAATTTAAAAACATCACTATATCCATCCTTTTTCTTCCATCTTCGAATGATAATAAATCTAATTTCAACAGCCTCGCCTCATAACTGATATAGCGTATTTGTGGCAATAGTTTCGTGGCATGTCTCTGAAGTTTTTCCGGCTTAATACTATGTGCCTTTTCAGTGTGGATCCCAAAAGGGGGCTGCAAATTCAAGCTTTGGCCTCACATAGGTTGCATGACTATTTCTGAGCATTTCCTTGACCATGTGCCTGAAAGCTACCCTTAAATCTACTAAGAAAGCATATACTACCCCTTACTTTACCCTTTATATACATCTAGACAAATCTGACAGAATGTTTACTCCTAGATCTTTCTCGTTCTCTGTCTCTACGTTCTGCTCTTGCTATTGAGTATTCAAGTTTGGGCCTTCACACACTTGTACCCATTCTCATTACCTTAAATTTAGGCATGTTGAATTTTATTTGCCACTTTTCTGACCCCTCAAGTAGAGTATTTAAGTCCTCCTGAAGTCCTCTACCATTGTTCTTGTCTCTTGTATTCTTCACAATCTTTGCATTATCTGCAAACATATTTATGAATGAATTTACCGAATCTGGTTAGTCATTTACATATACAAAGAACAAAAGTGACCTAAAACTAAACCCATTAGAATTCCACTACTAACCCTTCTCCATTCAGACACTGTCTTACTCAAACCCTCAGTTCCCTTTCTTCTAATTAAATTTGTATACATTCCATGACATTTTCACCTATTACTTGCAGTTTCTTAATAAGTCTCCTGTGTGGGACCGTATCAAATGCCTTCTGGAAGTCTAGTAATATGCAATATGCCCAGCCCTCTCCTTCCTGTAAGATCCGATTTACCTCATCATAAAAAAAAAAATTCTATGAAGTTTGTTACTGTTGATCTACCTTCTCTGAAGCCATGTTGTCTCACTGACAAAAAGTTGAAGGATTCCAAGTGAAGAGAGATGTGTTTTATTAGTAGTTTCTCTATAAATTTGCAAACTATGCTGGTCAAGGAAACAGGTCTATATCTTAGAGCTGTATCCCTCTCCATTTTGAAGATAGATACCATGTTCGCTTATTTCCAGCATCTTGGAATCTCCCCAGATTCCAGCTTCTTTTCTAATATGATACAAAGTGCCGCCAAAATTAATTTAGAGCATTTCTTAAGCACATAAGGGGATGTATCATCAGGACCTGTATCTTAATGGACATCTAACTTCATCAGTACTTTGCATACTTCTATGGTTGAAAAGAGGATGGTCTCTATTACCAGTCAATGAGCTCCTATCTCTACAATCTGAGGGGGTGGTGCATTTCTGCTATAAATACTGACTGAAACTCAATATTCAATTCTTCGCAGATCTCTTCATCCATCTCAATGATGCTTCCATTCACCCTCTCCAGCTTTGTAACCTGTTCTTCTACCTTAAGTTTTCCTCTGATAAAGCTGTGGAAAAGTTTGGGATTTTCTTTAGCCTTACTGGTGATATCCATTTCATGGTCTCTCTGCCGCTCTTCTTTTACTTAGGTAATCATTTCTTGCTCTTTTATATGTCTGCCAGGAATTCATGCTTTTTCTCCTCCTATGCCTTTTCCAACATTTGTCTCTCCACTTCTTAGCTCTATTACACTAATTATTGAACCATTTCTCTCTGGCATGAATTACTCCTATTTTGGCAGAAGGTATGAAGCAATTTACTATCTTCCCATAATCCTCACAGAAGATGCCACACATTTCTTGTACATATTAGCTGTTAAATAAGGTCCTCCAGTCAATATCTACAAAATGCTCATCAATTTTGATGTTATCTCGTTTCAGATAGTTTCTCCTCGTGTACTTCTCAGTACCTCTTCTTTCAGGCAGAACATCTTAGATGATATGCTCCATCAACAAGACACAGTCGTCACTCTTTTCAATTGGTAGTTCATACATTTCTTCAATATTCAACACATTATCTGTGAATACTAGATTAAGCAGTGATGGCTCATCCCCACACCTGGTCCTCGTTGGTTCCAGTACATGTTGGTGTAGGAAATTCCCTTGTGCCCAATCTAGGAATCTTGCCACGAATGAGTTTCTCCCCACATTTTCTCTTCTGTATAGTGTTAACAACTTAGTTTATGACTTCAGTAGTACCTATATGACTTTCCTCATAAACTTCTAGCCTATGTTGGTTCCTTGTTAGGTTATATACAACAGTTATTGTTATTCTCATTGACCCACTATTTATGCGAGCAATAGTTTATTTCTTCAACATAAAATCTTTCACTTATGAGCAGTGTTATCCTTGCACCAGTCCTATCAGATCTTTCAACACTTAGCATTCTAAAGCCCTTAGGAATAAGTGCGATACTGTTTATGTCCTCAATTAATTTAGTCTCTGTAACCGCTACTGTGTCTGCCTTACTGTTGCAAATCCTATCATTTAACTCCACTGTCTTACCAGCTATCCCATCAGTATTTGTGTACAGCAGTCTTAATAAGGCCGCATCCCTTGATCTTCTGTCATTATCTTTTTATCTCCCCTTTGGCTTGAAGAGCTCTGAAATAAAGATTTTTCTTCTCTTCTTCATTTCTTTCCTCATTTAACCTTTTAGTTTCCTGCAACAAGTTTTTGATCCTTCCTATCTCTAACTGTGTGTTTGTGTGTGTGTGTGTGTGTGTGTGTGTGTGTGTGTGTGTGTGTGTGTGTGTGTGTGTGTGTGTGTGTGTGTGTGTGTGTGTGTGTGTGTGTGTGTGTGTGTTAGTGCATTAGTGAGAGAGTCTCCACCGACGTTAGAGAAAGGGAGGAAAGCGTCTCGTTATAAAATAACTAAGATGTGAAAGAAAGTAATATGACACAGTTTGAAATAATCTTGATCTGGATGAATAACCCAAAAATGCTCTGATAAAATTGAGAATGTAATCTCTCTCTCTCTCTCTCTCTCTCTCTCTCTCTCTCTCTCTCTCTCTCTCTCTCTCTCTCTCTCTCTCTCTCTCTCTCTCTCCTCTCTCTCTCTCTCTCTCTCTCTCTCTCCTCACTCTCTCTCTCTCTCACGCACACACACACACACACACACACACACACACACACACACACACTCACATACACATATACACACATTCACGCATTTTTAATGATTTGTTGTAAATGTACCAGACTTGTACTTATTATTTTTTATGATTGTGACACCAGGACGGGCCAAAACACAAAAATGAATCTGCCCTCATCGGGCCTGGGCAAGAGGAAAACAAAAAGTAAAGAGAAACAGACGTGAAACAAAATAAGAGATGTGTAACGAATATCCGAGAATATTCGGTGTTGTTGTAGGCTTAGGAGAAAAAACCGTAACTGAAGAAAGACTTAACATCGAACTGTCTTGAACAGTCCTATTTAAGTCCAAAAGACCAATCAACTGTTGTATCACAACTGGCGGCTGATGCCATGCTATTTAAATTGTACATTCTTTTCTTATATCTTACACCAAGCTGTCCTACCCACTTATTCTCTCTCTCTCTCTCTCTCTCTCTCTCTCTCTCTCTCTCTCTCTCTCTCTCTCTCTCTCTCTCTCTCTCTCTCTCTCTCTCTCTCTCTCTCTCTCTCTCTCTCTCTCTCTCTCTCTCTCTCTACTAGGTTCGTTATCTCTCGACACTCTTCTAGTCTCACCCTAATTAAGAAGCCTCATTTGCTATCATTAAGGCCAACTGCCCTTTCTTTGGAGTTGCTCTAACTATCCTCATTTTCACAATGTACACAAATTGAAACTTGGTTTGTCGCTGCATCACAGTACCTGGTCTCTGTGTCCTTTCAAATATCCAAAGTGAGACATAATGGTCGGGGGAATTCGGATGAACTCGCACTGAAAGATGATTATGGACATGTTCACCAATATTTTAAAGATCACAGACAATAGTTTGCGGTTAAATGACATTGTAAGAGGTTCAAAAAGACGTTCAGTTGTTATTCATGATTTCACATAGAATCCGATACCTTGTTTTCCTCGAGTAGGGTCACACAATAAGCTTCTATAGATGCTTTCAGATATATTTTCTGGATAGTGGAAACAGTTTTTTTTTTTATGAGTGAGACACCAAGACTGACAAAGCAAATTGCCCTCATCGAGCCTGGGCACGAAGAAGAAATAGAGATGGTAAGTGCCCTGACTCGTCAGATGTGAATAGATAATAAGGGACATGTAACGATTATCAAAGACTATTCGTTGTTGATTTTTTTTTATTATTAATCAAATAGCTGTACATAGGGACATTTGCAAACGGGGACTCCCAGTGATATGCATTTCTTAACACTACAGTCTATATTTTGCAATGCATAAATCAACTATTAGTAGAATTTTCATTTAACTTTAAATAATCACAGCAAGTAATTAAGCATAAAATTCAGTGCGACAATATATTGATGACAAGAGCACTCTGTGATTAATAATTAATAGTAAAATATAGTATATAATACTTAGTTTTAGTAACTTTAGATCATGTTTACATCAGAGGGTGAAAGGTGCCATAATATTAGGTTAGCTTAAATGTAGTAATAGTATCTTATTAGCCATTGGTCAAATCTCTACCTTAGAATATTTATAAAAAAAAAAACACATAATCACTACAGACAATTTGAAGAAGATATATGACAATATCCAGATTAGAGTAATAAGTAGATACATATACATACATGCATATGTATTTATATATACAACCACAACGCATTTTCTTTATGAGTGTGACACAAGGACAAACAAGAAAACTGCGCTCATCAATAATAGCTTGGGCACGAAAAAAATTAAGACGAAGAAAAAGGACAAGGCAGAGATGAGGTAATGATGCTCAATCAAAAAAGGACAGACTGAAAGAACAGCCTAAGTACTGAGTACAAAGAAATATGGCAGAGTCAAACACTGTGATGACGATAGACCTGTTTTCTGAAGGAAGATAGGTACATATACATGCATATACTGTGGTGTAGTGGTAGCGCCTTGACCTAGTAATCATAAGTCCTAGGTTCGAGTCCCTGTCGGGGTAAAAGATAATTCATGTTTAAGCTTGAAAAAGTTCAAAGACATGCCACGAAACTGGTGCCAGAAATACGCAATCTCGGTTATGATGAGAGGCTGAGGGAATTAGACTTGCCATCACTCGAAGCTAGAAGAGTAAGGGGGGATATGGTGACAGTCTTTAAATTCCTTCATGGTTATGATAGAGTGGATAGGGATCGATATTTCGATATGGCTGGCTCTAGAACTAGAGGGCATAGTTTGAAGATTCGTAAGAAAACTTCTTTGCAGGATGTAAGGAAATACTTTTTCAGTGTAAGAGTAGTTGATAATTGGAATTCGCTAAGCGAGGAGGTAGTTAATGCTATCTCAATCCATAGTTTTAAGGACAGGTACGATAAGTATCACTAAGTCTAAAATGGAACCGATCAGGAGACGGGAAGATACGAGCTTTGGGCTCTTTCCCGTAAACACAATTAGGTAATCACAATTAGGTAATCACATAAATGACTGATTAGATACGTAAATAGAAGTACAACTGGAGCTTCATAATTATGCATAACTATAAGTGTGTATGTGTGTGTGTGTGTGTGTGTGTGTGTGTGTGTGTGTGTGTGTGTGTGTGTGTGTGGTGTGTGCGTAATTAATTAATTATACTTACGGGAAAGAACCCTAAGCTCGTAACTTCCCGTCTCCTGGTCTGTTCCATCTTGTACTTAGTGATACTTATCATACTTGTCCTTAAAACTATGGATTGAGTTAGCATTAACTACCTCCTCGTTTAGCGAATTTCGATTATCAACTACTCTTACACTAAACAAGTACTTCCTTTCATCCTGCAAAGAAGTTTTCTTACGAAACTTCAAACTATGACCTCTAGTTCTAGTGCCAGCCATATCAAAATATCGATCCCTCTACACTCTGTCATAACCATAAAGGAATTTAAAATCTGTCACCATATCCACCTCAATCTTCTAGCTTCGAATGATGGTAAGTCTAATTCCCACAGCCTCTCATCTTAACTGATATTGCGTATTTCTGGCACCAGTTTTGTGGCATGTATTTGAACTTTTTCCATCTTAACTACGTGCTTTATCAAGTGTGGATTCCAAAAGGGGGCTGCAAATTCAAGCTTTGGACTCACAGGGTTAAATTAATATTTCTTTACATTTCCATGTCTATGTGCCTGAAGGCTACCCTTATTCTGTTGCCCTTACTATGCCATTTATATGTATTTCTAGAGATAAATCGGCCAGTATATTTACTCCTAGATCTCTCTCATTTTCTGTCTCCTGAAGTTGTACTCCTGACACCGAGTAGCCAAGTTTGGGCCTTCTTGCACTTGTACCCATTCTCATTACCTTACATTTTGAAGTATTGAAGTTCATAAGCCTCTTTGCTGATCACTCATGGAGACTATTTAGATCTTCCTGAAG
>JAXCGZ010013993.1:5000-30000 GCA_037179515.1 Halocaridina rubra | reverse complement strand
TATATATATATATATATATATATATATATATATATATATATATATATATATATATATATATATATATATATATATATATATATATATATATATATATATATATATATATATATATATATATATATATATATATATATATATATATATATATATATATATATATATATATATATATATATATATATATATATATATATATATATATATATATATATATATATATATATATATATATATATATATATATATATATATATATATATATATATATATATATATATATATATATATATATATATATATATATATATATATATATATATATATATATATATATATATATATATATATATATATATATATATATATATATATATATATATATATATATATATATATATATATATATATATATATATATATATATATATATATATATATATGTATATATATGAATCATATTTTATTCCGTCCCGGACTCAAACCTAAGGCACATAATAATTGTGCCAGAGATGTAGGAAGACTTAAAATTGAGCTGTCCTGGTCAGTCATATTTAAGTTCAAAAGACCTTCAGCTGTAATATTACAACGGGCGGTTGGTGCCGTAGGCCAACCTACTAAAAGGATGATGAAGAAAGAAATTAACTGCCATTTTAATGTTTTATACCATTTCGCATGTAATTCAATGTCTTGTAGCTTTTCTTTTTATTATAATGACTTTATTTATTGATTTCTCTATATATTTTTATATCTATGTTTATTAAAGTTTTGAAGATAAAAATTATTCTATTTTCCGAAAATGAGTGTTTTCGTATTTGGTGGCACTGTATATCATTATTTTGCTACATGAAGTCTTAAACTATTAGTTAACAGGTGATATTGGTGTTACGGAGATAGGGCGTTCCTTCTCATATTTAGTTTATAAGGTGGGGGCAGAAGATAATGATGTTAGTCAGAGCTAAGATACTAGCCTGGGCAGACATGTGCTACCCAGTTGTATCAGTCACTGTCAGATTCCCCCAATAAATTGCCAACCACGACACGCCTTTCCCTTCCCACAAACTAATTTAGATAACATTCTTATTGATCCTCAGGGTGGAACAGCACCATGCGAGTGCATGAGGACATAAATTTGAGTCAGGAGCAGTTCCATGAAGGATAGGGGTGGCTGGATGGGATCATTTTGTTGAATGAGTGGCTAAGGACTGTGGGTGGCTCTTTCAAGGCAAAAAACTGACACATAGACAAACGAATCATGCTAATACTCATACATTCACGGTTTTATGAACAGATGCGATAAATATTAATGAGAGAGAGACATAATAATAATAATAATAATAATAATAATAATAATAATAATAATAATAATAATAATAATAATAATAATAATAATAATAATAATAATAATAATAATAACAATAATAATAATAATAATAATAATAGTAGTAGTAGTAGTAGTAATGAAAATAATGATTACAATTATAATAATAATAATAATAATAATAGTAATAATAATAATAATAATAATAATAATAATAATAATAATAATAATAATAATAATAAAAATAATAATAATAATAATAATAACAATAATAATAGTAATAATAATAATAATAATAATAATAATAATAATAATAATAATAATAATAATAATAATAATAATAATAATAATAATAATAATAATAATAATAATAATAATAATATCTGCCATTAAAAGAAGAAACTCAAGTCATACAGAGAGAGAGAGAGAGAGAGAGAGAGAGAGAGAGAGAGAGAGAGGGAGAGAGAGAGAGAGAGAGAGAGAGAGAGAGAGAGAGAGAGAGAGAGAGAGAGAGAGAGAGAGAGAATATTTGAGTGTTAAAGTGAATGTTGGAGCATTTTTATACCTCTCGATGTGCTTCGGTTCACTCTAGTATTGAAGAAAATTAACACACTTGATGCAAATATGTCGATGACCTGTTGAAGACACATTGAGGCAAGACGGAACGAATATCTTTATATGTATGTATGTATGTATGTATGTATGTATGTATGTATGTATGTATGTATGTATGTATGTATGTATGTATGTATGTATGTATGTATGTATGTATGTATGTATGTATGTATGTATGCACGTACGTACGTATGTATATATGTATGTATGTATGTATGTATGTATGTATGTACGTACGTACTTACGTATGTATGTATGTATGTATGTATGTATATATGTACTCAGAAAAGTATTAAGGAAGAGGAAATAAAATTCAAGATTGAACATTAGCAAGCTGATTGCAGAACTAGCAGAGATGAAACAAATACTAAAAACGCAAGCTCATCAATATAAACAAACCGAAAAATGCTGCAACCATTGCCTAGATTTTCCAAGGCACTGCCTGAGGCACCAGCTGGCCGTTGCAATACTACAACTGAAGGAACTTCGGACTTGACTAGGATTGACCTAGCCCTTACTATAAAATGGAGCCCCTGACGAAAAATCGGATCATATTGCAATACCTACTGTAAAGTTTGTATAATGAAGGATTTTACTAGTTCACAGATAATTTTCTACGTCACTTAGATCGTTCGTAACTTGGATCGTTCGTAGCCAATCTAATCATTATTATTCACACATGATCATGTTTACTTTCATAATATGTGTAAAAGCAGAGAGGAAAATTTGCACCTTTTTCAACGCGAAAGTAATTACTGAAATATTGTGTGCGTGTTTGTGCATGTGTGTGTGTATATGTGTGTGTTGTATTTGTGTGTGTGTATGTGTTTGTGTGTGTTTGTTTGTGTGTGTACCGACTTCTTTCTTCAGAAATTCAACCTTTATTTGGATTATATGCTGGGGGTCACGACAACTCAATGGTAGAGTGCGAGAGTGGGGAAGCGACAAACATGGGTTCGATTCTACCGCGGCGGGTTAAGAAAGGAATCAATTGTTAATCCCCCAGCTCAAACATGTCTGTGTCCACCCCAATTTGAGTGGGGACTAGCTGCATACAATTTGACAAAATACTGGGCTCATAGCCAGCTAAGCTAATTTAGCTAAATTATGTTTTTTTATTGACACTTAGTTCCTTATCTTCTGGTCATACAAACTTTATCAAAATAAAAAAAAAATAATGATGCTATGTAATCTTGGGTTGAATTGGCGCTCATGCAAAATTATAATCGGTAACAATGCTAAGTCATACTGCTTATGTTATAATAATAATTATAATAATAATAATAATAATAATAATAATAATAATAATAATAATAATAATAATAATAATAATAATAATAATAATAATAATAATAATAATAATAATAACAATTGTAATAATAATATTATCTGCTATCAAAAGAAGAAACTCAAGTCATACAGACAACCTTTACCGTTGTCTTATTTATTCAGTGAATAGGAGAAGTCTAAAAGAGAGCAAACACAAGACCTTATAATTAATAGATATAGTAAAATGACTAAATTGCAATAATTGCAGCAAATTTAATGAAAATATATGTAATAACAAAATTATCAATAACAACCAAGCAGCAAAAATAACACCAATGGTATTCATAATGACCAATATTATAATATTAACACCAATTGTAATTTTAATTACAAAATCTGCAGTGATAATATTAATAATAACTATTCAAAGAGTAGTACATGATATAGCAAGACTTTCAAATTCTACAACCAAAGTAAAAGCTTACAAGCTCATTTGGAATCTTTCAATGTCCTTCGACAAACTGGTGCCAGTCGATTTTCCGAGAAATATTGCCGCAAGAAATAGTCTAGAGAATTCATTGTGATTCAAAGATTAATTTTCTTGGTCGGCATCACAGGTAAGCAGTCTGAATGACACCAGTGTTTAAACTATCTCTCAATAGCAGCTCGCCCATCTTCACTTCCATACAACTAGATGACGGCAATTACTACACAACTTATTTAAACAAACACACTTGAGTAGTTTCTCTTGAACATAATCAATATAGCACATTTGCAAAGAAAAATAAGGTTACCAAACGAACTCCAGCCTAGCAGTGAACAGTGGTGCATTGCCATAACAGAATGTTTCCAAACTTTGTTGGTGCATGAACGCAACAACTGCTAATCAGAGCTTTTAACCCTTCTCAGTTCTAATTGGAACTCTCATTTCCTACTATTTATATGGCAGCCTTTCGAAAAAGTCCAGTCTTGCCTGGATAAACAGTGCACACAATCCCATACTTCCAAAACTCACGTGGAGCAACACCACCCTTCAACCCTTGCTCCAAATGAATAACCAAATCACTTGCTTGTAAATTATCTTTTGGATGAAACCATTTAGTTCTCTTTGTCGACTGAGGTGGCATGTAACAGTGCAAAATTTCCCAGAATGTCTGATTTCTTCGTTGTACTATGTCAACCATGCCTCGTAGGTCTGTTGTGATGGCTTCCTGTGGCTGCAGAACTGAAGGTTGTCCATGAAGGAAAAGCATATCATTAACTGTGGCTAACGGTAATTCAAGAGCGTTTGGACCATCAAGAAAGAGCGATCTACAATTGACAAGGTAAACCACTCTGATCAAATAGTCTTCCATTTAAAAGCAGTGAATTTTATGTGATGTTAATCAGCTACACCATCAAGGCCTTTACGACAGCTCCTGATCAATGCCTCAACGACACCATTCATATGAAAGGCATTGAGTTTGTTAAATTTCTATTCAAATTTCACTCCCGACTTTGCCAATTAAACCTTAATATTCATTTCACCTCATGATAGGATTCACTTTCCTTGCTTTTCTTGAGCACAAACGAAGTTGCAACCCCTGCCACTTAGAGCCAGGGTAGGATGAATGCCATGAGCACTAACAAATATCTCCATGAATTTAGAAAAGCCTCTGAAGACAAACAGTCTACCAGCTCCAGTGAGATAACAAGGGTAATGCTGCAAGACACTATCATAATGCTTCTTTCAGTGTAATTGTTACGGGTCAACATTATAGTGACAGGTCAAAACAAATCTATTCTGACAAGACTGACTCAACAGAAGTAATCCCTTTGAATAATTTGTTTCTTTCAAGAATGTAGGTCCCATGTTTCAAAGCAGGAGCAATAACCACAATATATCCTCTATGACCAGTGGCACAATGAGCCTATCTAGCAAATGTTTCTGCAAGTGAAAAACACCTAATCAGTAAAACAGGTTACTTCTGTTCTTCTGAGATGTGTAGTTTCTGTAGTTTGCCATTGGCTCTCAAAAGACCTCTTCATCTAGTTTTGGATCTAACTACTTTCTCAGCTTAAGATTAATTTTGACTGGATCACGAAATTTCTTCCCCCTGCGGGATGTGGGTAGAATACTTCTTCCATGTTCCCCTGCATGTGATAAAGTAGAGTAAATGAGGAGGAGTGGGGGGACTGGGAATTCCCTTTTGATCCTTTCATCCTAGGAGTGGCCAAGAAATGCGGGGGTATTCTTGCAGAAGAGATCCAACCAGAACCCTCGTAACTGGGTCTCTGAATGTGCATGGTTGTTTTGTAAGTGAAAAAAAAGAGTGAGGTGATAGGTAGTATGTTTGTGGAGACAAAGATGGACTTATTTTCACTGAGTGAGGCTAAGATAACAGGGTATGGTGAGGTGACATTTACGAGTGTGGTAGGTAGTGTGTCCAGAGAAGAAAAAGGGAGAGGAATAGAAGGAGTGGCTCTGTTGGTAAGTGAAGAGACACATAAATGTGTGGTGGAGTGGAAGGAAGTATCATCTCGAAAAATAGTGGCTAAAATGAAAATAGGATGCGAGACTTGGGTGCTTGTGAGTGCATATGGCCCTGGCAGTGAATGAAGAGAGGAAGAGAGAGAAGAATTTTGGACGAAACTGAACGATTGTGTAGAGGACTTGGGAATGAACGTGAATGTGTTGTAGATAGGAGATATGAATGTTAGAGTAGGGATTGAACAAGTGGATGGTGTAATTAAGAAATATGGAGTACCTGGTTGGACCTAGAGTGGAGAGGAAATGATAGATATGTGTATTGAGAGAAAAATGTTGATTGCTAATACTGTATTTAAAAAGAAGGATGTGCACAAGTATACGTGTGCTAGAGTAAATAGAGGTATAGTGGTTGACAGAGCATTATTGGATTATGTTGTGATAGACAGGAAATTAATTGGAAAAGTAATGGATGTGAATATACAGAGAGAAGCTGGTGCTGGACTATCTGATCATTATTTAATGGAAAGTAGAGAGAGAGTTTGAGAAAAGTGGAGAAAGAGGAGATCGAGAGAAGAGGAAGACTGTGAGTATAAGGCTAGTCTGAAGTGTGTGGAATGTAGTGAAAAAGAGAGTGGAGGAAAGAGTGGAAGAAGAATGGGGTTGTTTCAATAAGGAAGTCATGAAATGTGCCTAAGCAATGTGTGAAATGAGACTAACTGGTGGATGTAAAAGGAAAGGTAGTGAATAGTGGGCTCACCAGGGCCCGGCCACCCTCAGGGGTGGATATCGATAACAGTAGTGAATAGCGGAATGAGGAGGTGAAGGCAGTAATGGCTGAAAAGAAGCAGGCATTTGAGGTATGGTTGCAGATATGTAATGTAGAGGTGCACGAAAGGAATAGTGCAAAGAGGAGGTTAGTGGTGAGGGAGACAAAGAGAGAAATAGATGTAAGGTGGGGTAGATGCTTGCCTGAGACTTTTGAAAGGAATGAATATATGTTTTGGATGGAAGTGAAAAGAGTGAAAAGAGGTGAGTTTGGCACGAAGGAGAGGGTGAAAGGATCAGATGGGCAATTGCTAATGGATGAAATAAATGTGTGAGAGAGAGATTTGCTGAATATATAAAGGAACTGCTTATTGAGGAAGATGATGGAGAAGCAGATATTGTGACTGGGAAATGAATGGAAAATGTCAATGTTAGGTGATGAGAATTATAGAGAAATAATAAAAGAGGAAGTACATTTGGCACTGAGAGCAATGAAAGCAGGAAAAGCACCAGGGATAGATGAAGGTCATACTGAATGTCAAAAAGTGGGGAGGCATCAGTAGCATGGATGCTAAGGTTGTTGAATGTATGTTTCAGGAAAGAGAGGGTCCCAGTTGATTGGAGGAGTGCATGCATTGGTCCATTTTTTTTAAAGGGAAAGGAGATAGGAATGTGTGTAGTAGTTTTAGGGGAATTAGTTTGTTGAGTGTAATTGGTAAGGAATAAGGAAGAGTGTTAATCGAGAGAATTAGGAAAGGTACTGAGAGATTGATTGGGAAAGAACAATGTGGGTTCAGTAGTAAAAGAGAATGTGTGGATCAGGTGTTTGTGGTAAGACAGGTGTGTGAGAAGTTTTTAGAGAAAGGTAGGGACACTGTTTAGGCTTCTATGGACATTGAGAAAGCGAATGACATTGTTCATATAAAGAAGTTGTGGAGTGTATTGCGAATTTATGGAATAAGTAGAAGTGTGCTGAAAGAGATGACAAGTTTTTATATGAATAGTAAAGCATGTATGAGAGTTGGGAATGGTATGAATGATTGGTTTGAGGTGAATGTTGGGTTATATCAAGGTTGTGTAATGTCTCCATGGTTGCTTAATGTGTATATGGATGAAGTGGTAAGGGAAGTAAATTAAAGAATATTAGGCAGTTGTTTGGAACTAGTAAATGAGAAAGGAAGATTGAATCAGATGCTATTTACGGATAATATTACATTGGTGGCTGATACCGAGAACAAACTTAATTATTTGGTGAATGAGTTTGTTAAGGTGTGGGAAAGGAGAAAGTTAGGAGTGAATATGGGAAACAATAAAGTCATGAGAAGCACAAGGAGTGTTAATGTTGTCAGATTGAATGTAGAAGTGATTGGGGAGTTGCTTGAAGAAGTTGAGAGTTTTTAGTATCTGGGGTTGCATGTATCAAGGTGTGGACGAGTGTATGCAGATGAAAGTCATAAAGTGAAGGAAGTAAGTTTATATCTAAATGAGCTTAATAAAATAATGAAAAATCAATATTTGGGAACAAATGCAAAAAGAAGGACACACTAAGGTGTGATTGTGCCGACATCATTGCATGGAGCAGAGACTTGGAATGCGAGATTAGATGAAAGGAACAAGTTGAATGTAATGGAGATGAGGTATCTGAGAAGTATGATAGGTGAATCTAGAATAGATAGAGTAAAATATGACGAGGTCAGGCAGAGAACGGGTGTTGAAAGGATGCTGTTGGATAGGTTAGATCAAAGTGTTAAATTTGTTTGGACACATGGAAAGGATAAGTGATGAACAGATAGTGCAGAGAGTGTGGAGTGCAGAAGTGGTTGGAGTTAGGTCAAGAGGAAGATCTAGAATGAGATGGATGGATGGCGTGAAAAGGCACTGAATGCACGTGGAATGTCAACATAGCAGGGAAGAGAGCGTACAAGAGATAGGAATAAGTGGAGGAAGATTGTTTATAGGTGACACTGGCAAAAGGGATTTATCACACCTTCAGGCTCAGTGACCTGTGATGTACAGATTCGAGGGGAGTTGCCAAGTGATAAAGCAGTGAGGGTAAACCATATGTAGCTGTGTGGCCTCTTTGTAGAATATCCTTGCCTGCCTACCTTGTGGATGACCCAAGCAGGGTGGAAGGGAGTGAAATGTGGCAAATCTTTATCCCAAGGAGCTAAGAGATGTGGTTGAGGTCTGTGTGGATCATGGTGAATGTGTGTTTCTTGGCTCGCCACCCTCCTTGCAAGGGGGAATGAGGCCATGTATATGTATGCAGGTGCAAAATTTCTTCTGGCATACAAAGAACAGTGGCATTTCTGCTTCTCGTTGTTCTGAAGGAGAGATGGGCAGCTAAAGTTCTTGATGGCCTTGTTAGTCAAGGGACCAGTGGCAATAAGCAGATATGTTTATTAGTCGATTCTGGTCTGAAGAAAGTGCTGTAAACTTTCATTCAAATGGCTCTTCAGCCTGAACTCTGGAATTACTGATTCTTCTGAGGGAATATGTGTTGTATTCCTTGATTCTGCAGCAATCTGTGGCAGAATCATAACTGGGCTCTTGGTTAGTTACCATTTGAGTTTTGCTTATCTATGTAAGTTGCTGGTGAGTAACAATGGTGTAGAGCTACTGAAGAAATTGCATAAGATTCTTTGTCAACCTATAGGATCAAGACCCAAAGCTCCCACCTGAGTGGAACCAGTATCCTATTCAGAAGCCATTGATGTAACACCACCTGTCTGGTTAGCACAAGGTCCTTGGTGACTCCCTGCTGAGGGTGTTGTTTTGGATGCACTAGCAATCTTACCTCTAGCAGCGATTTATGGAGGACAGGCCACCAGGCGATGATGGAAAAGTTGACAAGTTTCACAACCTTTCTTATCTTGCTGACGGCACCTGGCTGCTTTGTGATTGGCACTGAAGCAGAATAAATATCTCTTGATACTCACGATCATGATTCTTCTGTACTCATTGCATTTAGAGACAAAAATTGGACACTGTATAACTAAATAGTTGAACTGTCCTGGGCAAATTGGGTATGGATCCATGTCATTTGTAATTGTGCAGGCAACTGCATTGGCAAATTTGAATGCACCAACAATCTCACCTCCAGCTGAAACACCTGGAGGAATGGTCACCATTCGATGATGGAAAAGCTGTCATGCTTGATAACGTTTTTTATATTGTAAAGAGCACCTGGCTGCATTGTGATTGGCCCCAAAGGAGAATAAACATCTGTTGATACTCAAAATCATGATTCTTCTGTCAATATTGCTTTTAGAGACAAATTTGGACACTGTATAACAAGATGGCTGAACCGTCCTGGGCAAATTGGGCATGGATTCATGTCATTTGTAGATGTGCAGGCAACTGCAAGGCCAGTTTTGAATGTACCAAGACTCTCATCTCCAGCTGCAACATCTGGAGGAAAGGTCACCATGCGGTGATGGAAAAGTTGTCATGTTAGAACACAAGATCACGATTTGGTCAGTCTCCAAAACTGTACAATTTCCAAAGAGTATTGATTTCAAAGAAACAGTTAAGGACAATTATCTCACTCAGATATATGACAGACCAACATGGTTCAAACATAGGCAACAACCATCCCTTTTGGACTACTTTCTTCATTACTATTAGAGATAAGATATGAACACCTTATAAAAGATGGGTGAGCTGTACTGGGCAAAATGGGCATGAATGCTTGTCATTTGTAGATGTATGAGCATCTGCTGTAGTAAGATTTTATGTGAAAAACTGAATTGGTGGAACAGAAATTAAAGAGGTTCTATCTCCATCAGAGCTGTGACCAATAAAATGATGTGCTCCAATCTTGTAAGAAGTATCGCCAAGAGTGCATGGTTGTTCACGACGCTCCTTAGCTTCTGTACCTTTCAGAGGAACTTGATCAAGATATGTCATAGATGGTTGATCATTTCTTGTCGCATGTACTTGAAATGCATATCAGGATCAATTTTTTGACTTGCAATTTCAATTGTCAGGCATTGCTTCAATCCTTGCTTGTCGTTGAGCTCTCGCATTCATCTTGCAAAATCAGTGAGCCCATCCAAGACAGATCTGATTTTCCAGCTATTGTTGACTTCATAGGTTTAAAGGATTCGAAGCCAAGCAGAACATCTCTTATGACGGTGGATGTTGGGACCTTTTCATGCAGATGCTCCCAAGTTCCATTCTTGCCTTCAACAAAACTAGAGTCAGCTTTAGAGATATGTACTATTTTTGGTAATGCTCCACCCTTTAAAAACATAATAAGCTTCTCTTTATTACCTGCAACACCCACAGATTCAAATTACTGATCTATGCAAATTCTATACTATTAAAAAGTTTTTTTGAGTCCCACCCCAGTGTGGTGCTGAAAGTCCAGGTTTTATTATTGGGAGTAGTCTACCACAGTCCCAATAGCTGTCAATCAATTCATGAGAAAGTAAGAAACATGATAAATTTAGTTTGCTTTTCAACTAGGAAGAGTATTATGATTATTGAGAGTTTGTCATTCTCACTCTGTGGATGACAATATTCAAAGAATTTGGGAATCTTTTAAATCCGGATACCATGAAACATCAGCAGGTTGCATTCCATTGTATAACACCAAAATAAGGTTCAACAGTAAACTAAAATATTTATATAAGCTAGGAATAAAGCTAAAGAAGAAGGAATCCAACCTCTGGAAGAAATATTTCAGAACAGGAAGCGTATCTAATTTCAATAATGTTACAGGATCCACAGGAGAGAGTTTGAGAGGCTTATAGCAGTGAGGCCAAAGTAAATTTGAGGTTTCATAAGGAGACAAATTCACTTAAGATAGAAAATAGCCCATCTACAGCAAGATGATGGAACACTCACAGCAAGTGACTTAGAAAAAGCTGAAGCCTTCAACATTTTACTTTGCTACTGTCTACACAAAAAAAAATTACTACAGGATTGCCTGCAATTACCAATAAACCGTACAACAGAGTTCCACATACCTTCGATGTCAGTGCCTTGGAAATCAAGAAATGACTTAAGAACTCTAAGCCATTCAGGTCATCAGGTTCAGACAGTATCCATCCCAGGGTCCATCTGGATTATTAATCAGTCATTCACTTTAGTGCATGTGCCAAGCAACTGGAAAACAGCCAACGTATATCCCATTCACAAGAAAGAAATTGAACAATCCCATCTACATATAGCCCAGTGAGATTTGAATCCGCAATAAACAAGACTGCAGAAAAGCAGCACGAAAAAAGATCATGTCCCAAATGGATAGAAATAAGTTTTTATGAGACCAACAGTATGGATTTCGAAGTAACAGGTCAACATTGATACAAATGCTTAAGGTTTTGGATGAATGGACTTAAATTATGTGGTGTGAACCTAGCTGTCTTCTATTTGGGATTTAGTAAGGCAAATGACAGGGTGCCTCACCAGAGCTAATTCTCCAAACTGAAGTCTTATGGTATTATGGGGGTCTTGGCATGGATTTGGGATTTCCTCTCCAGTCGAAAGCTGGAGCATATCATCATCCAGGAGGGAGGTCCTGATTGTATCCCTCAAGGAAGTGAGCTCTGGCCAGTGTTGTTCAAATCCTACATTTATGATCTACCTGATGTGGCTTCCTGTGCAATAAAATTATATTGTTGATGAAACCAAAATCTATGGACCTAATGAATCTGGATCCTACGAAGCCTCACTCCAAACAGAACAGACTAAGCTCCTGAAATGGTCAAATGACAGACAATTTTCATTCAACACAGACAAGAGCAAGGTTATGAATATAGGTCGAAGCAATCCTGAGCATGAATACACTATGGAATGGAGAGGCTGTAATGTCCAACTACCTACAACTAAGGAAGAGAAGAACATAGGAGTAATTTTCACACCAGACCTTAAAGTTAGCAATCATTGTACTAAAGTTTCTGCCAAGGCCAAGATCATATGACTAGTCCACAGATTATTTAAATTTACGGATGAGGAAATCTTTTCCCATGTGTACAGGGCCCTTATTCAGATTTATTTGGAATACTGAAATGCAGTCTGGTGTCCTATATAGAAATGTAATGCTGACCTCTTCGAAAGAATCAGAGGCATGCAATCAAAATAGTACTCACATTGAGGGACTGCTCATACAATGAAAGACTCAGATGCATCAACTTACCTAATGTGTATTTCCATGGAAGAAGAGGCAATATGATTTTATATTGTAAAATCACCCATATTGAAATTGCTATACTTGGGGATTCTCTTCTGACATTATCTGCTTCACAAGAAAGAGATACAAGGGGACACATATTCAAACAAACAAAAACAAGATGAAGGACCTCTTTCCAACAGGACATCTTCATACAGAGAGTGCTTAATTACTGGAACCAGCTACCTCACAGTGTAGTCAATGCGACATCATTGAATGATTTCAAATCCAGACTAGGTGAGAAATGAGAACACAAAAAAATATAACTTTGTATAATGCTACAGAACTCGGAATAGTACCTCATAGTTCCCAATACTGCTACCAATAACCAGAATTGGATGCATTGAAATGTGAAATTCCTTAAAGTGGGCAACAAAAGATTTATCCAAGATGAGTCCGAAGATATTTAGTGAGTTCAGTGAGTTCAATAATGGGTCTTGAATCATTAACCTTTGTTTTATCCAAGTTCTTTGTAAGCTTGTCAATGAGTGGCATTAGAATCAAGCTCCTCCAGCTGCACTCTAATATCCTTTGCCCACTCAGTTATTTCACCATTGTCTGAGCAGGCTAAATCATTCCTGATGAGATACACTTCCATTTGACTCAAGATATCTTAAGCATTTCTGATCCAGCCCATTATACTCTCAAGCTTGCGTTTATTTCGTCAGCATCAAATGGATCCGCTTTCATCTAGCTGCTTCTGCACATTGAGTACTTGCTTCAATT
Organism: Halocaridina rubra; assembly: GCA_037179515.1. Lineage (NCBI taxonomy): Eukaryota > Metazoa > Arthropoda > Malacostraca > Decapoda > Atyidae > Halocaridina > Halocaridina rubra. The sequence goes on along the minus strand of JAXCGZ010013993.1, from coordinate 16,659 downwards.
TGGCCATGAGGTACGAGCAGTTTTTATTCGGTCTGTCATACTCCTTGTGTTTGGTGTCTTCTATGTCTGGCGTCGATTAATCACTTCACCAATTCGAAAAATGATTATACTGCAATGGACTAGGTTATAGAAAATCACCTCTACCGTTTACTTATTTTTCCAGAGAGTTAGTAACGTATAAAAGAGAGCAAACATAATACCTTAAGATTAACGGATACAGGAAAAATGACAAGATAGCAATAATTTTAATGAAAATGTATGCTATAACAAAAACAATAATACCAACCAAAGTAGTAAAGATAACACCAATCGCATTCATAGTAACCAAATAAGAAAATTAACACCAGTAGTAATATTAATCACTAAATCTGCAGAGATAATATTAATAGTAATTATTCAAAAGCAGCATATATTTTGGCAAGATTTTAAGATTAAACAACCAAAGTAGCAGCTTACAAGCTCATATAGAATATTACCATTTCCTTTGACAAACTTGTGTTAATCGATTATCTGAGAAATGTAACAACAAGATATAGTGTAGAGAACTCTGCATGACAATCACAAATTTCTTTGTTAGCAGCACAGGTAAGCAGTCTGCATGACACCAGTGTTCAAACTATTGTTTCGATTTGAACTGATAAGAAAATAATCAAAGTAACAAACCATCTGTTAACAGCTGCTAGCCCATCTTTGCATCCATATAACAAGATAAGGGCAATTACTAGACTACAACTTATTTAAACAAAAACATTTGAAAAGTTTCCCTTGAACAGAATTAATATAACACGTTTGGAGAGAAAACGAAAGTTAGCAAAGATTGGGAAGACAAATACGATGAATAAAAAGATCTTTTAGGAAAATATAAACTGAATTACAAGAATAATTAAAAAAACATTAAAAGTTTTCAAAACATGATAAAATCCAAGCTGAATACATCAAGATAGACTTCTGTTACCGAAATTACATGTAAAAATTAAAAATTACCGAAACAGTAAAAACAATTCTAGATAGTTTTGGAAAAATAAAAAATAGTATGAAAAACCCAATCTAAATTTTGAATAAAAATCTATATAATATTACAAATAATTAATTTTCATTATTATCATCATCAATTACATTACAATCACACCACCACCACCACCATCAACATCACCATCGTCATCATCACCATCACCACTACCACCACCACCATCATCATCATCTTCATCATCATCACTACCACCACCAAAACCACAACCACCATCATCATCATAATCACCATCATCATCGTCATAATCATCATTATCGCAATCACCATCACCACCACTACCACATGATCATCATCATCATTGTCATCATTACCATGATCATCACAACCACCAGCATCACCACCATCATCATCATCATCACTACCACTTCCGCCTAAGTCACCACCATCATCATTATGATCATCACGATCATTATCACTGCTCATAACAGAGAAGGTTTGTCATGAAAAGCAACGAGATTATAAGAAGAGTTAAGCAGAATTAGGATAAAAATGAGTCTTATCAGTGACTTTATCTCGACTCATTAGCCACTCAAGGTGTTTCTTTTTTCCAAACCTCTGGTCACAATTGAGGCTTAACAGGAATGATAAGGAACTACCTGTAAATGATCTGATAAGTGCCTAATGAGCAATGGGAGACTGATAAATATTTGATCGCTGATAAGCCATAGATAATAAACTTGTGACTGAGAAAGTAACTAATGAGAAGTAAGTAACTGGTGAATGAGATTGCAACTATTGACAGATAAGTAACTGATGACACAGATGAGTAATTAAAGACTGACAAGTTACTGAGAAGTAAACTGTATATAGATAGATAGATAGATAGATAGATAGATAGATAGATAGATAGATAGATAGATATATAGAGAGAATGAAAATTCCCATCCCTGACGTATTTGATTCTATTTGGTTGGTTGGTTGTAGATATCCACCCAGGGTTGGACGGGACATGGTGGGCAAGTAGGTGAGTGATCTGGGAATTGTGGTCATGTCTTATCTGCAAATATAAAGAAAAGCTTCAAGATGTTCTTAAGAGGGTTATTAGTTTCCTTTTATTTTATGTGTTAGTTAGATGCCTAAAGTTGTGGGGGAAGAGGAAAGTTTGGATATGAGAGCGGTGAAGAAGGGAGAGTTGATGGCACCGCGTTTACACTTTTAACCCCTGGGGGGGGGGGGCTACGGGGAAGGAAGGGTAAATGGGAGATAGGAAAGAGAAAATAAATTAATGAATATGTGATTATATTTAGATATAGGAAGGCAGGGGATCCATACACACACATATATACACACACACACATACGCACACATACACACACACACACACAAAGCAACATAGTCATGAATATGTTTACACAGGCACTAATAAAAAGATGCATGAACAGTCAAGTGTTTAATAAACATACAAAAGACGACGATGTTAAGCATATCCTGTTTATAAGAGTGCATGATACATTTACACATGTGATTTATAAGTGCACGTTAACAATAACATATGTTATATCTCTAACAATACCAACAATAACGACAATTACTACAAATAAATACACAATTTTCTGTGCCACAATTGTAGCCCCTCTCAAATGAGGTGGATGCAGATATATTGTAGCTATAAGAGAATTGAGGCTGGAGTGAGATTGTAAGCACATTGGTCAGCCTTGAGTAGCGCCCTGCCACTTAATTTACTCCGAGGAATACAATATGAAAATCTGTCTATCTGTACATAGGGAATATGGTCCCACTCAAATATGGGAGAAAAGCCAAAACACGGGAGAAGGGAGAAGACTAAAAGAACACATTGCAAAGGAAGAGAGAACAAAGAACTGGGGAAAAGCAAAGATCGTCACAGTTTTACGTGTCAAAATTAGTCCTCATTAGAAGAGGGGTGGATATAGACATGTTGGCGCTATAAGGGGGATTAAGGTTGAATGCCTCCTGTTCTTGAAACTAGCTAAAATGGCTCTCTTAATGCTACTGACGTATTAGGAATCCAGATAGCCTCTAAATTGTCTTGGAGGAATCACATAATCTAATTTTCTAAATATGAATCCAAAAAATTAACGGGTGCTGTTTAGTTTTCGTCATTAATTTCCACTTTACAGTTACTTAAAATCTATAAAGGTCTTATCTGTCCCTGCTTGAATTGCTACTCACACATCTGATCTGCTTTTTCTTATACTTATCTCCTTCGTGGGATTGAATCTAAGGCTGTCAGACTCATCACTGTCCTTTCTCTTACTTTTAATCTGGATTCTCTTTATTCTTCACCGTAAGGTATTATCTCTTTCTTTATTCTGTCGTTACTACTTCCATCGATGCTCTGAGGAGTTGGCGAATTGTATCCCTCCCCCACTGCCAAGGCCGTGTAACACTCGCTCAGCGACTTCCTTTCACAATTTCTGAGTGGAGATTTGTAGGTCGAGGAATGATCGGTGCAGCAAGTGCGTCTTCTCATTCACCACCAGACTCTGGAACTCTCTTCCTTCTTATGTCTTTCCTAATTCTAATAACATATCTCCCTTTAAAAGTGGATCTATCGTCATCTCTTGGTCTTATCCAGCCATATCTCTAGGACCTCAGTACTTCGACTATTCTTTCAGCTTGTCCTTTTCCTATTGTGAATCAGTACTTTATTTCTGCCTTTTCCTTATACTTTTACATTTTCTTTTTTTAATGTTTTCTTCATAGCCGGGCCTGATATGGGTAAATTTCGTGCCTGTCCCGGTTTCACAATCGTAAAAAGAGAAAGCTCTGCTCAAGATTGTCGCTTTTCGACGAGTAGGCTTTACCACTGACTTACCGCAGTACCGAAGGGTAATTAACAATAATTTGGAAATAACAGCTAGAATAATACCTCCTTATCAGAACCACCGCCGATAGCAGCATATACATCACAATCACAAAATATCAACAAATTATCAACATTATTAGAAGAAGAAGAGGGAGGTGAAGAAGAAGATAAAGGAAGAAGTAGAAGAAGGAGATTAAAAGGTAAATTGAAATGAAATAAGGGGACATAAAGAAGAAGTAGATAATAGAAGATCTGAGATGATGGAAAAATATTAGAAAATTAGGATAGAAAAAAATGAAAATAAGAATAAGAAAAAAGAAAATAATGGTAACAGAAAAGCAAGAAAAAAGTATTGAAGAAGCTGAATAAAAAGAAAGATGCAACTATTCATATAAAAAAATGCAAAAATGAAACAACAATGAATGCCTCCTATTCCAAGAGCTTTTTCATCATCTAAATAAAAGGAGGAGGATGAAGAGAGGGAGTTGAAAGAGGAGGAGTTGAGGGAGGAGGAGAAAGAGGAGGAGAAAGTTTATAACAGGAAGAGAGGGAGAAGGAGGAGGAGGAGAAGGAGGAGAATAACAGAAGGAGTAGAAGGGGAGGAGGAGGAGAAGGAGAAGTCCAATATCCTGAATGGTCTACATCAAAGGTTTTCCTCCATCATCAGTTGAGAGATTCACATCAAACGTTGGCCTTCCCTATTATTCAGTCATCAAACGTTTGCTAAAAGGAACTGCGACGTTCATAGCCGATGCTTCCAGAGGCATCGGTAGCTTAGTCCATGAAGAAATGATACCAGATTTTTTTTCATAAGATTTTGAAACACTTTGAAGGACAAATCATGCTTTAGTGTTACTCCATGTTAGTGTTGTGATAGCCATTGTACAAACAAGGGCTTCATGACGTGATTTTCAAGTACGTTTTCAGTTGTTGGAGATGCTAGGTAAAGCAGAAGGACCAAACTAGATACAGACCTAGATTTCTCTGGGGGAACCTACGTCGTTGAAGCCGCCCCCTCCACGCCAGATGCTATGGGGCGTTACCCAAAGTGTTTTTTTTTTTCAACTTTCAAATTTCATTGGATTACGAAGGTGCCTCAAACCTTTCCACCTCCTCTTTGCTTGTATCCAGTAACGATCCGAGGTGTGAAAAGGACAAGCACCGTGGTAAGTGACACTGCAGAAACAAAGCTTTCATACAAATTACGTTAAATGAACATGGTGCATTGAGGCCTAGAGGAACTCTGTACCTCCAAACTAAATTTAGCGTCAATTGTCATCGCTTATCTCTCATCCACAATTGAATCCTTGGCAGAAGTGTAGTAATATACTTCATTGGTAGAAGCGGTATATGCTCTTCAACTTCTTTTTGATGATTCATGACACTTGTTTTGCTATAATATATATATATATATATATATATATATATATATATATATATATATATATATATATATATATATATATATATATATATATATATATATATATATATATATATATATATATATATATGAATCATTTTTTTTTAACCCCGACCGGGACTCGAACCTAGGACTTATGATTACTAAGTCAAGGCGCTACCACTACACCACAGAAGGTTAAAAGGAATCCAACCTTATAGCTTATACCTGCCATACTTAGGAATGAACGCATTCTAACTGAATGCCACTATGTTCATATTACAGATTCCCCAACCTCACTCGTGGCTTCATTTTATCATTTAATTCAATTCCCAATCTCATTCGGGCCATGAAATAACCTATTAAGCACATTACATATGTGAAAACATGAATCATTTTTTTACCCCGACCGGGACTCGAACCTAGGACTTATGATTACTAAGTCAAGGCACTACCACTACACCACAGAAGGTTAAAAGGAATCCAACCTTATAGCTTATATCTGCTATACTTAGGAATGAACGCATTCTAACTGAATGCCACTATGTTCATATTACAGATTCCCCAACCTCACTCGTGGCTTCATTTTAGCATTTAATTCAATTCCCAATCTCATTCGGGCCATGAAATAACCTATTAAGCACATTACATATGTGAAAACATGAATAATTTTTTTTACCCCGACAGGGACTCGAACCTAGGACTTATGATTACTAAGTCAAGGCGCTACCACTACACCACAGAAGGTTAAAAGGAATCCAACCTTATAGCTTATATCTGCTATACTTAGGAATGAAAGCATTCTAACTGAATGCCACTATGTTCATATTACAGATTCCCCAACCTCACTCGTGGCTTCATTTTAGCATTTAATTCAATTCCCAATCTCATTCGGGCCATGAAATAACCTATTAAGCACATGGCCCGAATGAGATTGGGAATTGAATTAAATGCTAAAATGAAGCCACGAGTGAGGTTGGGGAATCTGTAATATGAACATAGTGGCATTCAGTTAGAATGCGTTCATTCCTAAGTATAGCAGATATAAGCTATAAGGTTGGATTCCTTTTAACCTTCTGTGGTGTATTGGTAGCGCCTTGACTTAGTAATCATAAGTCCTAGGTTCGAGTCCCGGTCGGGGTAAAAAAAAAAAAAAAAAAATGATTCATATTTTCACATATGTAATGTGCTTAATAGGTTATTTCATGGCCCAAATGAGATTGGGAATTGAATTAAATGCTAAAATTAAGCCACGAGTGAGGGTGGGGAATCTGTAATATGAACATAGTGGCATTCAGTTAGAATGTGTTCATTCCTAAGTATAGCAGATATAATCTATAAGGTTGGATTCCTTTTAACCTTCTGTGGTGTAGTGGTAGCGCCTTGACTTAGTAATCATAAGTCCTAGGTTCGAGTCCCGGTCGGGGTAAAAAAAATGATTCATGTTTTCACATATGTAATGTGCTTAATAGGTTATTTCATGGCCCGAATGAGATTGGGAATTGAATTAAATGCTAAAATGAAGCCACGAGTGTGGTTGGGGAATCTGTAATATGAACATAGTGGCATTCAGTTAGAATGCGTTCATTCCTAAGTATAGCAGATATAAGCTATAAGGTTGGATTCCTTTTAACCTTCTGTGGTGTAGTGGTAGCGCCTTGACTTAGTAATCATAAGTCCTAGGTTCGAGTCCCGGTCGGGGTAAAAAAATGATTCATGTTTTCACATATGTAATGTGCTTAATAGGTTATTTCATGGCCCGAATGAGATTGGGAATTGAATTAAATGCTAAAATGAAGCCACGAGTGAGGTTGGGGAATCTGTAATATGAACATAGTGGCATTCAGTTAGAATGCGTTCATTCCTAAGTATAGCAGATATAAGCTATAAGGTTGGATTCCTTTTAACCTTCTGTGGTGTAGTGGTAGCGCCTTGACTTAGTAATCATAAGTCCTAGGTTCGAGTCCCGGTCGGGGTAAAAAAAAATGATTCATGTTTTCACATATGTAATGTGCTTAATAGGTTATATATATATATATATATATATATATTATATATATATATATATATATATATATATATATATATATATATAATATATATATATATATATATATATATATATATATATATATATATATATATATAAAAACTAAAGTCATGTGCTTAAGTTTAGTTCTAATGAACACACACCTCTATCCAGCTCTGTTGACAGCAAATGGCAGAGAGAGAGAGAGAGAGAGAGAGAGAGAGAGAGAGAGAGAGAGAGAGAGAGAACGGGGAGAGAATACATAGTAAAGCATCATGTATTCCTGAAGAGCTCTCTCTCTCTCTCTCTCTCTCTCTCTCTCTCTCTCCTCTCTCTCTCTCTCTCTCTCTCTCTCTCACACACACCAAAAACAACAAAACAAACAATGTATCTTCTATTTTTTTTTTGCCTGAGCATTTGTAACTATGACAATTAATCCATTTCTTCATTATTATTAATTTTACCTCTTCTCTTCAACATACTTCTTCCTCTTGACTCCTGACCCGATTTCTTAAACAGTGTAAACCTAGGATACCAAATTGTTAGTTAGCTAGACACACACAAATGGATTTCATAAATGCATCTGACGCGATTCTGTGTATGGCTAGGCTCCTTTACGGGATCCTAGCCATTTACAGAACTGCGTCAGATACGTTTATGAAATCCATTTGTGTGGGTCTAGCTAACTAACAATATGGTATCCTAGGTTTACACTGTTTAAGAAATCGGGCCCCAAACCTTTGATATTTTACTATATTATACCTTTATTGTTAATGTTTCTCAATTGTCGTGTATAAAACCAACGCTTTTAATTAGTTTTTTAATTAGTTTAATTTTAGAGCGCACGAGTCAGGAAACGACCAGCGAGGGTTTATGTCCACCACTGGGTGTTAGGAAAGGCATTCAGAGTGTGAATGTGTGAATGTGGCTCTGCTTGTGATTACCTAATTGTGATTACCTACTTGTGTTTACGGGAAAGAGCCCAAAGCTCGTATCTTCCCGTCTCCTGATCGGTTCCATTTTATACTTAGTGATACTTTTGTGTGCACGTATGTATGCTTGTATGTGTGTTTGTGTATGTGTGAGTGAGTGAGTGAATGCATATAAGCGTGTGTGTGTACTTGAGAGTGTGAGTAAGTGAATAAGTGCATGTGTGTATGTGTGTGTGCACATGTGCATGCATACAAAGTAGTGTCAAATATTTCAAAAGAAATGGTGAAGTGCCGAAATTTCTCCCATGAGGCATAGGAAATGACAGGGTAGTATCGGCCATATTCCCAGAAATATTATTTTGACACCCTATTCATGGTGCCATTATGACCAGAGAGCGCCACCATTCTCCTTGAAGGAAGAAAGAGCACCTTAAGAATAAAGAAAAAGAGAGGTTGAATAATGGCAAAGGGAAGGAAAAGGGGAAACCTATAAAATAGACAACAATAAATGAAAAAAAAAATGAAATAAACCAAAAATAATAAAAAAAAGAAGGAAAAGTCAATACAATGAAGACGTATTGAAAAAAAATGAAAACTAATAATCATTAAAGGAATAAATAGCAGATCTGAAGAGTGGGATATATAGACCGAAAATGAAAGAAAACAGAATAACAACAACAATAAATAATAATAACGACAATAGCAAAATTAAAAGGAATGGAAAGCAAACAAACGATAAAGCAATTGATAAGGGAACAGAAAAAATGGGTTATATGACTATTACGAAAGGTTATCAAAGCATACGCTTTGACTTACTGGCACCAAACTTCATGGGGATTATCCCCTAGGAGCTGAAGGGAGTGATCGAGGAATGCCTGACTTATGGTGGATGTATGCGCTTTAACTTTGCCACCCCCTTACAATGGGAAATTACTGCCATTGCATATGTATGTATGTATGTATGTATGTATGCAAGTATCTCCCATATAAGGCAATTTCAAAATGCATGAACAATGTGCACCGGTTTTTTTGTCACAATAAGTCCCCATTAGAAATGGGTGTGAACCCAAATAGGCTAGAGCTATGAGTGGATTAAAGCTATATAATAATAATAACAATAATAATAATAATAATAATAAAAATAACAATAATAATAATAATAATAATAATAATAATAATAATAATAATAATAATAATAATAATAATAATAATAATAATAATAATAATAATAATGATAATAATAATAATAATGATAGTGATAATAATAATAATAATAATAATAATAATAATAAAAATAACAATAATAATAATAATAATAATAATAATAATAATAATAATAATAATAATAATAATAATAATAATAATAATAATAATAATAATAATAATAATAATAAAATAAGTAATAAAAATAATAATAATAGTAATAATAATAATAATAATATTAATAATAATAATAATAATAATTTTCCGGTTTTACGTCACGGACTTCCTTTTCTACCAAAGGCTAGGACGATTGCCTTCATGCGAAGGACTTGTTTTTGGCAGATGTAATCGTTACCCTGAGTGCATGCCCTTGCTAACCTCAGACCGTGATGGGGCGCGAACCCTCGACCTGACGCCTCAGAGTCGCGGACGCTACCGCTTATGCCTCGGTAACTACAATAATAATAATAATAATAATAATAATAATAATAATAATAATAATAATAATAATAATAATAATAATAATAATAATAATAATAATAATAATAAAAATAATAATAATAAAAATAATAATAATAAAAATAATAATAATAATAATAATAATAATAATAATAATAATAATAATAATAATAATAATAATAATAATAATAATAATAATAATAATAATAATGTTCCGGTTTTACGTCACGGACTTCCTTTTCTACCAAGGGCTAGGACGATTGCCTTCATGCAAAGGACTTGTTTTTGGCAGATGTAATCGTTATCCTGAGAGCATGCCCTTGCTAACCTCAGGCCGTGACGGAGCTCGAACCCTCGACCTGACGCCTCAGAGTCGCGGACGCTACAGCTTATGCCTCGGTGACTACAATAATAAAAATAATAATAATAATAATAATAATAATAATAATAATAATAATAATAATAATAATAATAATAATAATAATAATAATAATAATAATAATAATAATTATAATGATAAAAATAATAATAATAATAATGATGATAATAATAATAATAATAATAATAATAATAATAATAATAATAATAATAATAATAATAATAATAATAATAATAATAATAATAATAGTAATAATAATAATAAAAATAATAATAATAATAATAATAATAATAATAATAATAATAATAATAACAATAATAATAATAATAATAATAATAATAATAATAATAATAATAATAATAATAATAATAATAATAATTATATTAATAATTATAAAAGTTTTCAATAATTCTCATGAACATCGATATAAATCTAAGGATTTCCCTCCGCCTATCTTGAAAATGATTTCCACGTTTGATTTCAGAAGTGCAATTATAAATACTTCTAAAGGGGCCGCGGTTTTTCAGTGGTAGAACGTGCGACTTGGGGAGCTGCCAGAATGGCATCGATATTATCGTGGGGTGTTAGAATGGGCATCCAACTTTTATACCCTTTACAGCTCCAATTCGTTTATGCCCTCCCCCAGTCGAATGGGGACCCATTGTGATATATAAACACAACAAAACAAACAAACTAACATTTATTTCCAATTTTGTACAATGGCTATGCTTATACAATTTACATGTAACTTATAAGTAGACATGTAATTGAACTAATAAGTAAGAGGGTAATACATACAGATAAATTAAATATGGCTTTCCTAGAAAATAATAATACTGTAATAAAAATCTTAACAGTAATGTTAATAATAAAGTAGTAATAATAATACTCGATACAGGATCGTTATTATCTGCATCATCACCATATTTGTTTTCCTTACAATGAGAATAATTAGTTCTCAACTTAGAAAACAGAGAAGTCGATGTCAATTTACATATAGAGAGGTTAGTGTTAAGGGAAATTGCATTAAATCATTAATTTTAATTAATGTGTGAGCAGCAACTATTTGTCCAGAAGAAAACTATATAGTTTGCCTTGAAAGCTGCGAAGAAGGATGATTTTTTAAGATGTATAATAAGTAATGCATCTAACCACTCTCAACTATGCTGTATACATGATTACCACATTAGAATCCATGAGGGGGAATTCAATCGAATCAGTGAATTGATGAGAACAAGCCTCTCAGGCCGCTTTGCCACTTGACACGCCAGTTGAAAACGAACATCCAGAAATATATGGAACAATTCACTAGGAAGTGGCGTGACACGTAACATATGCCACTTGTTACTTGCGTCGCAAGTCACACGTGGCTCATGGAACGTGTCACACGACTTCGGTGTTAATGGTTTCATGTATTTCCGGGTATTCTTTTTCAAT
>JAXCGZ010013992.1:20000-40000 GCA_037179515.1 Halocaridina rubra | reverse complement strand
ATCAGTTTAGTAACAGGTTTCCAAATAATGAAGAAACAACAGCTTTCTTCTCCATCACTCTTAAAAGTGCAACATAAGGCACATTCAAGCACAAATCGCCAACCCATTAAAAGGTTGCAAAACAGTGAAGAAGATATAGAACCCTTCTCCACTACTCCTAACAAAACAACAACTATCGCTAACCAGGACAGCCAAATTACACTATCCAGCACAAAAAACCAACCCAGCAATAGGATGCAAAACAGTGAAGAAAACAAAAATGACAAAGTAGGAGCAGTATCTAATCTAAACAGTCCATTGAAGTCCTCTCCACAACAGCCATAGCTACCCAATAATGTAAGTGGAAGGGTTACAGCTCAAATATATACTCGCATTCATTGCAAACCCTATGAGAGAGAGATGCGTAATATTTGGACAAATCAAGGCATTCCCTCTGAAGAAGTCTTGATTAGAAAGCTTTCTCGCGAGGCAAATTGGATCTCCTTCGCAATAACGATATCAAAGGATTTAAATACGTGGCTTGCAAACTGAATCAATGGCCTACAGGCGCAATTGTCCCACCATTTTGCATGGGCAAACAGTGGACACAACCTGAGTTATCTACAAAATATCCCAAACTACATCCATACTGGAATAAACAGCAAAGAGCTTATGAAAAGATCCACTATCAGCAATACTACAGAAAGAGACACAATTCAAACCTCTCTTATCCCCGTCCACGCACGAGAGACTTCTCATGGAGAGATGGTTCATACGATCCTAGACTCTCGCCTAGGCATGCAAAGTTTGGGAAGGCCCAATCATACCATAGCACATACTCAAGTCAGCGTCACCCATCCAAAGGCAAGTACAGACACTAGGATCCATGGACTACCCCCAGAACATACTATGCTTATGAATTTCTAGCGGTATCACACAGTCGATATAAACCATGGACAAGTCCAAGGACAAATTGCAACTATGACTATGGATACCTCCCTGATGAAGCATGGTAAGAATGCAACATTAGTGAATGTTACATTGCTAACAAAAGACCACAACATAAATATTCTCTGTGTAATTGAAACTTGGCTTCTTCACACAACTAAAAATAGATATGTGAATATCCTAGAGTTAAAAATATTTCGTAATGACCATGGCCGAGGGGTGGGGTCTGTATTTATGTTAGAAATTATGTCAGTGCATTAGAAATAACCACAGGTCTAAAAAAAACTGAAGAACTCAAAGATATATGGATCACTGTGCAGTATCAGAAACTTCCATATTTCATAATAGGGTGTGTTTACCGTCACCCAAAAGCACCTTCCAGTTCATTCATTCAGTCATCAGCTAGAAAAATTCAGCAATGTTTGTGTGCTCCATAAACCCGTATACATACTTGTTGACATTAATGATGACTTGCTTTAAGCATAAAACAAAATGAAAAAGGTGATCAACACTTTGAAGTTTACACAAATAGCCCTTAATAACAAATAAAGTGGAGAGTATACCCTATTGAAACGTAGGTCTCTGCACAATTGTAGATCACGAGCACAACATTGTTATGCTAAACATAAACGAGCTCAAAAGGAAGCCTTTCTTCAAGACATTCCGGTGCCTAGAAAATTACTCCTCTGATATCTTATGTGAAGCATTAATCAACAACAAAAATGTACTTAATGTATAATAAAAACAGATAACGTCGATTTTCAGGTTGAAATTCAAACAAAAGTCCACTGTGAATGCCTAGATAGTTATGCACCCATTGCAACAAGAAAAAATAACCCACCTCTCAGCCCCCTGGCTAACCAATGACATCAAAGAGGCAATTGAAATCAGAAATCATATACAAAAGCAGATACAAATGAATAAATATGATATGACTCTCTTTGAACATCATAAAGTAGAAAAGAAACGTGTCAGATCCCTCATTGATATAAGTTAAAATATATTTACAAAAACAATTTCATGACTCTAGATATGATACAGCGCACCAAGGAAAGTGATAAGAAGCATGATACCAAATGGAAAAACTACCTCAGAAAGTTATGAAAGATTACAGAGTTGAAAGACATAGTGGAAAACTTTAATAACTAATTTGCTAACATTGGGAAAAATATATATGAGAAAACGCAAGAAAACACCAACTTAGTGAACATGAGTAATTACTTAAATGACAATTCTTCCAATGTAAACATAAGAGATTACTTAAAGATCAATCCTGTCGATTGTGCTGCCCTAATTCTTACCATAAAGATCCTAAGAAACTCTGGCTCCTTTGGTCCAGATGGTATGCAATTTCAAGTCATCAAACATGCTCTATCCATGATTGTATCTTATATTCTAACTATTATAAACACTTCCATTGTTAATAAAAGGTTTCCTGACTCTTGGAAAAAATCAGATTTAATACCCCAGCATAAAAAGGGGGACAGAGAAGATGTGACAAATTATTGTCCCATTTCTCTGCTACCCATTTTCTCTAAAATATTAGAAAAAAATTATTGCATTCCAACTAATGTCATATCTAGAGACAAACAGAATATTAGCTATTAACCAACATGGTTTCCCACCGAAACTCTTGACGGAAACTGCACTGCTCTAAGTTACTACTAGAATTTGCAATAATATATATAAGAAAGAATCTCTCACATTGAATTATTAGACTTATCAAAAGCCTTCGACAGTGTAAGCCATGAAATTCTTATTAATACATGCAATAACCTAAATTTTGACCTGACTTGGTATAGAAGTATCTATCTAATTGCAAACAGTCTCTTCCTCCTAACAGCATTCTATCTACTCCAATAAATGCATCATTTGGTGTCCAAAAAGGATCAGTCCTTGATGCTATCCACTTCTCCACTTACGTGAATGATATATCTTGTTTCATTTCTTACTGTCTAGTTGTACAATATGCAGAGGACACTCAGCTACTCTTTAGTGGTGATATTAATAATCTCCCAGAGCAAACCTTAAGAGAAAATAACACTCTTTCTAACATTAAAACCTATTTTCAAGAAATTGGGCTGTTAATTAACGATAGTAAAACACAATTAATGTTATTGGTTCAAGGTACATTATACCACAAATTCAAGAAAACACAACAATTGATTTTTGCGGCAATATCATCACACCTAGCAAAACAGTAGAAAATATAGGAGTTCACTTTGATAACAACATGTTGTTTGATTCCCATATAGATATAGCATGTGAAAAGGTTACAGGAGCACTTATGTACTTATCACATATAAAAGACAATTATGAGACTACCACTCGAATAGCGGTTGTTGAATCTCTACCTCTAAGTCACATTAATTATTGCACAACTGTATGAGGATCTACCAGTAAGACTCATATAAACAGAAGACAGAAGTTTATTAGTTTTGTAGCTCGAGTTGCCCTGGGAGAAAAATGAAAATATGACTATTTCACACAAGATCTCAAAAAACTTGAGTGGCTGTGGACAAAAAACAAGGTCGCCTATGCTATTTACGTTTACGTATCCAGAATTTTTAACCATCAGTATCCTAGCAGGCTATTTAATTTCAAAACAGTCATAGATATAAGGGGAACAAATACAAGACAGAGTAGTGAGCCCTTTATTCAGAGAACGAATACAGATACGGGTTCAAAAATGATCACTATTAAATGGCCAACACTCTGGAACAATATTACAGAAAATATTAAAAATTTATCCTCCTTCACAGCTTTCAAAGGCAAACTATATATTTTTCTTTTGGACAAATAGTTACTGCTCACACACTAATTAAACTTAATGATTTATTTCAATTTCCCTTAATACTAACCATTCTATATGTAAATTGATATTTCTTTCTTTTATCTCTAAGTTAATAACTAATTATTTTCATTGTAAGGAAGACAAGTATGGTGATGATGCCGATAATAGCGACACTGTATCGAGTGTTATTATTACTAATTTGTTATTAACATTATTGTTGGCATTATCATTAAAGTATGATAATTGTTATTATAATTTCCATATGCAACTGTTATCTCAAGGTAAACTTATTTTCCATAAAAGCTATAATTCTGTTCACTGTAGGTATTGCCCTCTAACTTATTAGTTTAGTTACATGTATACTTATAAGTGTACTCTTAGTTTTGTAAAATATTGGCCATTGGAGAAATGAAAATAAATATTTGTTTGTTCTTAATATTCTGGTTTAATTGTCAGTACACAGACCTATTTTACTATATATGTATATATATATATATATATATATATATATATATATATATATATATATATATATATATATATATATATATATATATATATATATATATATATATATATATATATATATATATATATATATATATATATATATATATATATATATATATATATATATATATATATATATATATATATATATATATATATATATATATATATATATATATATATATATATATATATATATATATATATATATATATATATATATATATATATATATATATATATATATATATATATATATGTATATATGTATATATGTATATATGTATATATGTATATATGTATATATGTATATATGTATATATGTATATATGTATATATGTATATATGTATATATGTATATATGTATATATGTATATATGTATATATATATATATATATATATATATATATATATATATATATATATATATATATATATATATATATATATATATATATATATATATATATATATATATATATATATTATATATATATATATATATATATATATATATATATATATATATATATATATATATATATATATATATATATATATATATATATATATATATATATATATATATATATATATATATATATATATATATATACATATATATATATATATATATATATATATATATATACATATATATATATATATATATATATATATATATATATATATATATATATATATATATATATATATATATATATATATATCAAATAAGCACATTACATATGTGAAAACATGAATAATTTTTTTACCCCGACCGGGACTCGAACCTAGGACTTATGATTACTAAGTCAAGGCGCTACCACTACACCACAGAAGGTTAAAAGGAATCCAACCTTATAGCTTATATCTGCTATACTTAGGAATGAATGCATTCTATCTGAATGCCATTATGTTCATATTACAGATTCCCCAACCTCACTCGTGGCTTCATTTTAGCATTTAATTCAATTCCCAATCTCATTCGGGCATGAAATATCAAATAAGCACATTACATATGTGAAAACATGAATAATTTTTTTAACCCCGGCCGGGACTCGAACCTAGGACTTATGATTACTAAGTCAAGGCGCTACCACTACACCACAGAAGGTTAAAAGGAATCCAACCTTATAGCTTATATCTGCTATACTTAGGAATGAACGCATTCTATCTGAATGCCACAATGTTCATATTACAGATTTCCCAACCACACTCGTGGCTTCATTTTAGCATTTAATTCAATTCCCAATCTCATTCGGGCATGAAATATCAAATAAGCACATTACATATGTGAAAACATGAATAATTTTTTTAACCCCGACCGGGACTCGAACCTAGGACTTATGATTACTAAGTCAAGTAATCTGTAATATGAACATAGTGGCATTCAGTTAGAATGCATTCATTCCTAAGTATAGCAGATATAAGCTATAAGGTTGGATTCCTTTTAACCTTCTGTGGTGTAGTGGTAGCGCCTTGACTTAGTAATCATAAGTCCTAGGTTCGAGTCCCGGTCGGGAGTAAAAAAAAAAAAAAAATTATTCATGTTTTCACATATGTAATGTGCTTATTTGTTATTTCATGCCCGAATGAGATTTGAAATTGAATTAAATGCTATAATGAAGCCACGAGTGAGGTTGGGGAATCTGTAATATGAACATAGTGGCATTCAGATAGAATGCGTTCATTCCTAAGTATAGCAGATATAAGCTATAAGGTTGGATTCCTTTTAACCTTCTGTGGTGTAGTGGTAGCGCCTTGACTTAGTAATCATAAGTCCTAGGTTCGAGTCCCGGTCGGGGTAAAAAAAAAAAAAAAATTATTCATGTTTTCACATATGTAATGTGCTTATTGGATATTTCATGCCCGAATGAGATTGGGAATTGAATTAAATGCTAAAATGAAGCCACGAGTGAGGTTGGGGAATCTGTAATATGAACATAGTGGCATTCAGATAGAATGCGTTCATTCCTAAGTATAGCAGATATAAGCTATAAGGTTGGATTCCTTTTAACCTTCTGTGGTGTAGTGGTAGCGCCTTGACTTAGTAATCATAAGTCCTAGGTTCGAGTCCCGGTCGGGATAAAAAAATTATTCATGTTTTCACATATGTAATGTTCTTATTTGATATTTCATGCCCGAATGAGATTGGGAATTGAATTAAATGCTAAAATGAAGCCACGAGTGAGGTTGGGGAATCTGTAATATGAACATAGTGGCAATCAGATAGAATGCGTTCATTCCTATGTATAGCAGATATAAGCTATAAGGTTGGATTCCTTTTAACCTTCTGTGGTGTAGTGGTAGCGCCTTGACTTAGTAATCATAAGTCCTAGGTTCGAGTCCCGGTCGGGGTAAAAAAATTATTCATGTTTTCACATATGTAATGTGCTTATTTGATATTTCATGCCCGAATGAGATTGGGAATTGAATTAAATGCTAAAATGAAGCCACGAGTGAGGTTGGGGAATCTGTAATATGAACATAGTGGCATTCAGATAGAATGCGTTCATTCCTAAGTATAGCAGATATAAGCTATAATGTTGGATTCCTTTTAACATTCTGTGGTGTAGTGGTAGCGCCTTGACTTAGTAATCATAAGTCCTAGGTTCGAGTCCCGGTCGGGGTAAAAAAATGATTCATGTTTTCACATATGTAATGTGCTTATTTGATATTTCATGCCCGAATGAGATTGGGAATTGAATTAAATGCTAAAATGAAGCCACGAGTGAGGTTGGGGAATGTGTAATATGAACATAGTGGCATTCAGATAGAATGCGTTCATTCCTAAGTATAGCAGATATAAGCTATAAGGTTGGATTCCTTTTAACCTTCTGTGGTGTAGTGGTAGCGCCTTGACTTAGTAATCATAAGTCCTAGGTTCGAGTCCCGGTCGGGGTAAAAAAATTATTCATGTTTTCACATATGTAATGTGCTTATTTGATATTTCATGCCCGAATGAGATTGGGAATTGAATTAAATGCTAAAATGAAGCCACGAGTGAGGTTGGGGAATGTGTAATATGAACATAGTGGCATTCAGATAGAATGCGTTCATTCCTAAGTATAGCAGATATAAGCTATAAGGTTGGATTCCTTTTAACCTTCTGTGTTGTAGTGGTAGCGCCTTGACTTAGTAATCATAAGTCCTAGGTTCGAGTCCCGGTCGGGGTAAAAAAAATAGAAAGAAAAAAAAAATTCATATATATATATATATATATATATATATATATATATATATATATATATATATATATATATATATATATATATATATATATATATATATATATATATATATATATATATATATATATATATATATATATATATATATATATATATATATATATATATATATATATATATATATATATATATATATATATATATATATATATATATATATATATATATATATATATATATATATATATATATATATATATATATATATATATATATATATATATAGATATATATATATATATATATATATATATATATATATATATATATATATATATATATATATATATATATATATATATATATATATATATATATATGATAGATAGATATGATAGATAGATAGTATATATATATATATATATATATATATATATATATATATATATATATATATATATATATATATATATATATATATATATATATATATATATATATATATATATATATATATATATATATATATATATATATATATATATATATATATATATATATATACATATATACATATATACATATATACATATATACATATATATATATATATATATATATATATATATATATATATATATATATATATATATATATATATATATATATATATATATATATATATATATATATATATATATATATATATATATATATATATATATATATATATATATATATATATATATATATATATATATATATATATATATATATATATATATATATATATATATATATATATATATATATATATATATATATATATATATATATATATATATATATATATATATATATATATATATATATATATATATATATATATATATATATATATATATATATATATATACATATATACATATATATATATATATATATATATATATATATATATATATATATATATATATATATATATATATATATATATATATATATATATATATATATATATACACTCAACAATATCTAATAAACAATAAATAAAATTAAAGCACGCATGTAACTTGAAGCAGAAACAGAACATAGTACAAAGATTTACATACCTTATATATTACATCCAAGAATAAGGTAATTTGCTTGAATTACATCACAGGGCTACCATCCTTTGTAAACAATATAAAACAAAAGAAATACACAATGCATCTGTTCACAATACTTCTACAAACTTACATTATAGTATAGCCAGTAAATCATTTTTTTCTCTCCTAGGAAAATGTAAGCAATGATTAAGTAACTAAATAATATTTCAATATTGTTAAATAATCTAAAGAAACTATTAAAATGAAGGTATCCGGATTCAAACTTACTTCTATCCATAGCGATTGGGGGCCCTCGGCACCTTCCTAACTCAAGTGTGCGGTAGGAGAAAAATCGTAGGATGATTCAGTACTGGGTTCACATCAGTAAGTTCAACCTGCCCCTCTAATGGTTCATGCTTGCTAAAGCTAAGGCGTCGTAGTAGTAATATTAGTTCTGGGGTCAATAACCATGATGATATTGAACTTCAAAGACTAGATCGTTGTTGGAATCAACAGGAAATTTAATGTGGGATCTCATTTGTTGCAGTACACAAGAATGAACTTACTGAATGCAATATATTTAGGAAGTACCTGCTCCCAGTGTTGTGTTACCAAGCCATGAGTCTCAAGTGTTAAACAAATGATTTTCCAGATAATATCATAATATCGTCTTACCTGGCCATTGCCTACAAAGTGTCGTCTTACTTGTTGCAACCCCTTACGGAGTAAGGTATATCTCTAGTTCTAGGGACATGAAAGATATGCCTTGATCTGCATTAATGAAATTGGTCACTCCACATAGGCTACAGACTGATTCAAGACATTTGATCATAGTTCTTGTACACATACTTGGACATGGAAATACACAGGGAAAATGCAAGTATTCGTGAACAATTGTAAGCATGTATTCATTATTAGTTGTAGATGGCAAAGGTCCCTTAAAATCAATACTGAGGCATTCTGTCGGTTGAGTAGCTTTAATGCGTGTCCATTTTGTTGGACAACGGAAATGTGATTTTACTTGTGCAAACGCCTTCTGTCGTCCTCTGTTTAGAGTGAAAGTTTTTTAGATCTCACGAAATGTAAAAGTCGTCTCACTCCAGGATGCCATAGACCTTCATGAATGTCATTGAGATTAGACAGAGGAAACAGAACAGCAAAATGCTCTGGACAACCTCTAAAAACTGCTGAACATTTTTATTATGTTCAACCTCAGCTGATCCAGCAACAGCAATATTATCTAGATATGGAAATGTAACCAAAATATTTTCTTCTTATACTGGTTTATCCATTGCGAGCTGAAAATCAGCTACTCCATTAGTGACCCCAAATGGGATCCTACAAAGCTGATATAGTTTCCCTGAAGCTTCAAAAGCAGTATGCATTTTTGCACATTCTTTAATTTTGATTGGGTGGAATGAAATATTTAAATCAAATGCAGAAAACACTTTGTAATTTGCAAGTTGTACCATATCTGTAATCCTCGGTAGTGGATATGCATCTAAGTCTGTATACTAGGTAATGGCTTGAGAGTAATCAATACAAAGCCTCTTTCTGTATCTGTTAAGTGGGTGTGTCACAACAACCATCTGACTTCACCATGGAGATAAGCTTGGTTCAGTTACACCTTCACATAGAAAATGTAATTCATGGTCTCTTATAAACAACTGATCATCCTTACTATGTGTCTCGAGTTGACAGCTATAGGTTTAAATCCCGCAGGCAGATTTGGGAACAGCAATGGTTTATCAAAATTCGTGGTTGCTAGTGCAAACAGCGAGTTTGCACCAGTAATCTTCAAATCAGATTTATTTCCTCCATACTGAAGAGTTAATCCTTGTGCTTTTTCTAGAAGTCATGGTCCAAAGCAATGTCACAACATAGATCATTTAAAACTCCTAAATGAGTTGATGGATAGCTTTAACCATTATGCATTAAATCTAATATGACAAACCCAGGAGAACTTGTATTTAAAGACCTTGATGTCATTGAGTTCTTATTTGCAGGACATACTGCCAGATTTAACTTTTGTGCAACTTTCTCATGTATATAACTGTTTGAACTGGATGAGTCTGTCAACGCAATCACTGAGTGTCAGTTTACTGTGACCCCTGTGGCTGCGTGTGAGAAATTGCTAGGAAATGAAGCAGCAATTGTAAGAAAAGCAGGGTTATATAATGCAGCGGTAGTGTTCTGTGAAGGTTTTGATCTACAGACTTTTGCAAAATGACATTTCTTACCACATTTATTACATGAAACAGCTCGTGCAGGGAAACTTATTATATTGTGGAATAAAAAAATAGCATTTTCTCTTTGATAAATAGGCAGTAGCAACAGCTGAGTCCCCAAGAGGTATTCTTTCAAAATTTTCTTCCACTAACTGCTGCTGCTGCTTCCCAACAAAGTGTTTCTTGTTTTCTGAAACTAAAGCAGCAGCATGAGCAGATGAAGATAAAGATGCAAATGCATTAGAATTACACTAGGCTAGATCTAATGCATAGGGTTGATTGTATTCAGTCTCCAAATCCAAAGACTTATTCTCTAATAATCCCTGTCGGATGAATGCTGAAGAAATACCATTAAAAAATGAATCACGAACCAATTCTTTTCTATAGTGTTCAGCAACGACATCTCTACATTTGCAGCTTTTGCTAAGCTTGTGTATTTCCCTATAAATTTCATGAAGGGAATCATCCGGCTATTGCTGTCCTGGCAAGTGAGGCCTAGCAAAGGTTTCATTTGGTAATTTATTATAAATACTCTCTAGGTTTTTTATTTATGAATGTGACACCGGGACAGGCAAAACCTTCCCTCATCAATAAAGGTCCGGGTACAAGAAAATACCAAGACGAAGGAAGAGCAAAAGGTTAAGGACAAAGCAGAGATGAGGTAATGTCACACAAAGGAAAACAACAAAAAGAAAAAACAGTCGAATTACAGAGGACCCAGAGATATTGAGGACTAGGCCTAGAGATGAAGAAAGATCTGCTTTTTGAAGGATGATAGGTCATAAGAATTAGGAAAAACAGAAGGAGGAAGAGAGTTCCTGAATCTGGAGGTAGATGGGAAGAAGCAGTCGTTGCACAGACCAATCCACGAGCTACAAATATCCACACAGTACCTGTGAGATGAGGCCGCTTAGCGAGTGTTACGCAGCCTCAGCACTGGGGGAGGGATGCAACTCGCCAACTCATCAGAGCAACAATGGAAGTAGTAGCAATAGAAAAGAGGAAGGCAAGATACCTTACGGTGAAGAGAGAGAATTCAGATTAGAAATAAGAGAAGGGTCATTAATGAGTCTGACTGCCTTAGATTCGATCATATCAAGAAGATAAGTATAAGAAGAAGCACCACAGATGTGTGAGCAGTATTTTAAGCAAGGATGGATAAGACCTTTATATATTCTAAGTAAGTGTAAAGAGGAAAAGTAATGACGAAAACGAGACAATACCCCCAATTTTTTGGATGAAGATTTAGACATTTTTTTTATGTGATTCCTCCAAGACAAGTTAGAGGC
Source organism: Halocaridina rubra (assembly GCA_037179515.1). Lineage (NCBI taxonomy): Eukaryota > Metazoa > Arthropoda > Malacostraca > Decapoda > Atyidae > Halocaridina > Halocaridina rubra. The sequence goes on along the minus strand of JAXCGZ010013992.1, from coordinate 27,969 downwards.
AATATAGATTCCTAATATTTTGATAGATTTAAGAAGGTAAATTTCGTTAGTTTCAAAGACAGTAGAGTTATCAGGTGTAAAAGAAGATAAAGAGATAGCCAGAAACTGTGTCTTGGAGGCACTGAATTTATCTAAATTTTGAGTGCCCCACTCAGATCCTCTCTGCAAATTGGAGTTGAGAGTAGAAGAAACAGTGATACCAGACTGATTACGAGTATCATAAGGTTGTGAAGAAAAGGCAGAGGAAATGTGAAGGGTAGAATCATCAGCAGAGGCATGAAGAAGAGAGGAAGATGGGGATTGTAGGAGATCATTGCTGAAGAGAAGGAACAGAGTAGGCGAAAGAACAGAGCCCTGTGGAACACCACTTGTAGCAGAGAAAGGGCTAGATGTCGTATCATCAGCAAATACATATATAACACGGTCAGTATGGAAACTAGAAATCAGAGAACAGAAAGAAGAGGTAAAACCATAGGCAGGAAGTTTGACCAACAGAGCATTGTGCCTGACTCTGTCAAAAGCCTTAGAGATATCAAGGGTGACGACAAAGGATTCCCTATAGTTCCTCAGAGAAGATGACTATACATGAGTAAGATAGGACAGGAGATCACCAGGGGATCTTGCATTGCAGAAGCCGTACTGGTGATTGGAGAAAAGTGAATTAGATTCAAGGCATTTCAAGAAGTGAGCATTGAGCAAGGTTTCAAAAACTTTAACAATAGAGTAGTTTAGGGAAATAGGTAGGTAGTTTGAAGGAATAGAGTGGTCACCTTCATAGGAACAGGTTGAATTAGAGCATGCTTCCAAGATGAAGGCTAGATACTAGTTGACAGAATGATGCAGTTCATCTGCAAACTCTTAAGGAACCTTGCAGGGATACCATCGGGACCAGATGCCTTGTTCGTCTTTCATGAGCAAAAAACATTATGAACTTTGCTCATAATGTTCGTTTATTGAAGAGTTGGCAAAAAAATGAGAGCCATAGAGAGTGGGTGTGTCACAGAGAGAGCAAGCTATAGAACCATCAGAACGAATGAGAGGGGGAAAACTTTAGTTACAAAAGTTTTTGGAGAGTCTTTTGACTAAGGACTAGAAGTATTTGCCAGTGGGAGAGGAGTTAAGGTCATCAACTTTCCTTCTTATAAAGGAAGCCTTCGACCTTCGAATCTGAGCAGTCCAGCAATTCCTAGCTACAATAAAAGCAGAGCGAGCTAAATCGGAAGGAGAGGCTTGGTAAGATTGGTGTGCCCAGTTCCTGGCCTGGATAGCCATGGAGCAGGCATGGTCAAACCAAGTTTAGGGGGAGAGAAAGTTTTTGTAGAAGAGGGGATGTACGCCTCCATTCCCGCAGCCATGATCTCGGCAACTTTTAGGGCTACCTGATCAAGGTTGCGGGACCAAAAGCAGTAGTCATCCCATTTGAAGTCAAAGAGGAAGTTACACAAATTTTCATGTTGGGTATGCTCAAAGTGTCAAAGGCGGTGCTGAGTAGGAGGTATTGGTGGAGGTTGAGCAAAAATGGAAGAGATTGATATCATAGAGTGGTCAGATTTACAAAGAGGAGAAAGCACAGAATAAGGGTAATTTGAAGGTTTAGAAGTAAGAAATAGGTCAAGAGTGTTTGCTGTATGTTCATGACAATCAGGAACACAGTAGGGTGTTTGATAATTTGCTCCATTTCGTGAGTAATAGAGAAAGCAAGAGCCTCACTTCCTCCCACATCAGTGTGAGAAGAATGAAGCCACTCGCTGTGGTATACATAGAAGTCTCCAATGTAGACAACTTCGGCATGTGGTTAAGAAGATAGCAGGGACTCATGGCAGGAGGACAGATATTCAAAAAAAGACACAAACTCTTTGGAGTTTGGAGAACAGTAGCAGAAGCAAAGGAAAATAGTCTTAGTTGAGAGATAAACTTCAAACCAAAGAACATAAAATTCAGGAGATTCAAGGTCCATGAGCCTCGCAGTAAGATTGTTAGTGTTGCAGTAGGCGCACACCCCACCTTTGGAACGAAAACTAGTATACAGATTATAGTGAGAGATTTGAAATTGGTCAGTGGAAGCATGTATAGACAACTGGGTTTCCAATTGGAGGACGAGAGATTAGAGTTCAGCCCACGAATGCTAGGATATTAGAATATTGAAGAGAGAAAGAAACAGATCTATTGGGTGTAGCAAGGTTAAGGGCAGAACCATCACTACCACCAGGCGTGTCTGCCCTCAGCAAACAGCACTGTCAAGTGTAGTACAGTCTACAATAAAAGCATACACAATAGGATCTACTCAATTCACCAGAGCTGAATTATTAGGTGAAGCTTCCCCATTCTCCTCTATGAAGTTTGTAAATGTGCGGTACCAATGCTCCTATTCCTTGGAACTGTAGTTGAGTTGAGGTCAGTTTCCAGGCGAGACAGTTTGAGCTGTTTGGCCATTATTGCTTTCTAAATATGTTGAGTAAATTATAATGAGACTGAAACACTTGGTACATTATATTTACTCAACACATAACCAGACTAGTATATCTGCAATAAATCAAGCCATAGTATTTTAAAGAAAAGAACCCTTTTATATACTAAACAATGCAAAATTTAAACAGGCAAGTAACTTGGAACGGGAGCATAACATGATACAAAGCTTTACATACTTTATACAATGCATCCAAGACTTAAGTAATTCACATTGAATTATATCACATGACTACCAGCCTTTGTAAATAATATAAAACAAAAGAAGTAAATAATGCACCTAATCACAGCGCTTCCACAAACATTCATTACATTGAAGCAAGCATATGACATACACACACATGCACACACACACACACACACACACACACACTCAACACACTCACACACTCTTACACACACACACACACACGCACACACACACGCACACACACACACACATTTATCTATATATATATATATATATATATATATATATATATATATATATATATATATATATATATATATATATATATATATATATATATATATATATATATATATATACATATATATTTTATTTATTTATTTTTATTTTTGGTAGGGGCAACAGTGGAGTTGGCAGTTGTGAAGCAACACAGGTTGTGGAAGAGCCGGGAGAATGGGCTGTGGCACTCCAGCAGTGCCATCTGAACGGTCGCTAGCTCCCTCATCACTGCCCATGGAGCGAAGTAATCCCCTTATTGTTTTCTTTTTTTATGTCGGCTACCCCCCAGTTAATGGGGGAAACAGCCAAGGTAGATAGATAGATAGATATATATTTTTATTTAATGGGCTTTTCCTTCCATCTATATATATATATATATATATATATATATATATATATATATATATATATATATATATATATATATATATATATATATATATATATATATATATATATATATATATATATATATATATATATATATATATATATTTGTTTATATGTATATATATATATATATATATATATATATATATATATATATATATATATATATATATATATATATATATATATATATTATATATATATATATATATATATATATATATATATATATATATATATATATATATATATATATATATATATATATATATATATATATATATATATATATATATATATATATATATATATATATATATATATATATATATACATATACATACATATATATATATATATATATATATATATATATATATATATATATATATATATATATATATATATATATATATATATATATATATATATATATATATATATATATATATATATATATATATATATATATATTATTGTAGCTAGTCTTGCATAGACATAACATAGAAACCCCGCATCCTTTGAAGTAAGAAACTTTACTTGGAGGAGTCTGATTAATTCTTGATGATTCTCCATCAACGTTTGAGTCTTAGTCAAGTCCTCTTGATAGAGCCATCAGTCTGTGATCAGGCAGATTTAAGCCTAGACTTTAGCAAGATCTAATAAAGAAGAATACTATATCTTTGGAGGCTTTGGGGCAAGAATTTGCGGTGGGATTCTTCTGTAATAAATGTAACGTCTATTCTTCCAAGACCCATATTTCATTTTAGATTTCAGTCTTTCAAAACAGAAGCAAAGGCCTTGTTCCAGCCTGCCTCCATAATCTGTAGATCCACATGTACTTTTTAGATGGAAACTTAGACATTCGTAACCACAAATCAGTTACAAATGCATTCACCCGCATAACCCTAATCTTCATTTACAGTTGTAGTCCCCCCATTGTTCGTAATGTGTGCTAATTCCTTCTTTCCACTTTCAGCTCCTAGAACTTTCTTCCGTCTTTTATCTTCCCTAATCTTTATTACCTTTTTGCCATAAAAAGAAAAAAAACTAATCCAGTCATATACTTTAAAGATTATTTCAGAGAGTTTTATTCCTTTGGCTTATCATTCTCTTAGTTCTGCATTATCCTTAAGCTACTCTCTCAGGCCTTATGAAGGCAGTTTACTTAGCCCGTCCCAGTGTCACACTCCTAAAAAACACTGCCTAATATCACAATTTAAGCATTATTTCCCCCCTCAAACTCTTTCCTTAGAAGCTTTAAGCCTTATAAACTCCGGCACTCAGATCTTGAGGATCTCTCTTATCCTAATACTGACTGAAATTCTACCAACTACTTGAGATTTAGACACCTAAGTTGCATTGGAGAACCTTACCGAAGTAATCAGAAGGTATTTAAGATCGGAAAAACTATAGAGGTGCTCAAGGAGATTTCTCTCTCTCTCTCTCTCTCTCTCTCTCTCTCTCTCTCTCTCTCTCTCTCTCTCTCTCTCTCTCTCTCTCTCTCTCTCTCTCTCTTATCATCATGATGATCATCATCATCATCATTATCATCATAATCTTTTCATCCCTTATAAAGGGTAAGCATCATATCCCTATATTTTTGGAAAATCTCTCTCTCTCTCTCTCTCTCTCTCTCTCTCTCTCTCTCTCTCTCTCTCTCTCTCTCTCTCTCTCTCTCTCTCTCTCTCTCTCTCTCTCTCTCTCTCTCTCTCTCTCTCTCTCCCTTTCCCTCTCTCTCTCATCATCATCATCATCATCATCATCGTCATCTTTTCCTGCCTTATAAAGGGTAAGCATCATATCTATATATTTTTGGAAAATGTAGTCACGTACTTACCAATGGTAAAATAATTTCTATAGCTATAAATTTTTATACACAGATATACACAAAGCAATTGCTCATTATTAACCATTAGGAAATCTAGCCGACTGACATTTTCTTTAGTAATGAAAACCAAAAGTGTGCTTAATCTACAAAACTTTTACCTGAGAGAGAGAGAGAGAGAGAGAGAGAGAGAGAGAGAGAGAGAGAGAGAGAGAGAGAGAGAGAGAGAGAGAGAGAGAGAGAGAGAGAGAGAGAGGAGAGAGAGAGAGAGAGAGAGAGAGAGAGAGAGAGAGAGATGCCTAAATCTGGAAAGGTAATGGCATCCTAAAGCAAATTTCCTTCTCTAAGGATGCTCATTTCTTTTGTGAATAGGAGGCTTGATATAATGAACAGCATAGAAAGCAATTTTTTCCATTGCTATTAGGCTGTTAATACGTACATAAGAACATGCGACAGATAAATTTATCCAGAAACAATTGGAAAACTGAGATTAATTTTTTATGAGTGTGACACAGTAAAAGCCAAAATAACCGCCCTGATCATTAAAGGCACTGGCACGAAAAAAAAAAAAAACATTAAGATAAAGGAAAAGAAAAAGTTATGGACAAGGCAGAGATGAGGTAATATCAGACAAAGGAAAACGACAGAGTAAAAAAATATTCAAAGTACTGAGAACCAAGAGATATGAAGAATTAGTCCCTGAGATGATGATAGATCTGCTTTTTTTTTTTTGAAGGAAGATAGGTTATAAGAATTTACAAAGACAGAAGGATGAAGAGATTTCCAGAGTTTGGAGGTAGATGGGGTGTAGCAGGTCACTGCACCAACCTATCCACGAGCTACAGATCTCCACACAGTACCTGTGAGACAAGGCCGCTTGGCGAGTGTTACACGGCCTCGGCAGTATGCAAGTTGTCAACTCATCTCGGCAGCAATGGAAGTATTAACCATAGAATAGAGATAAAGATGATACCTTATGGTGAAGAGAAAGAGAATCCAAATTAGAAGTAAAAGAAGGATCATTAATGAGTCTGACTGCCTTAGATTCAACCCTATTGAGGCGATAAGTATAAGAAGAAACACCCCAGATATGTGAGCAGTGTTCTAAGCATGGAAGGATAAAACCTCTATAGATTTTAAGTAACTGTAAAGAGGAAAAGAAATTATGTAAACGAAAAAGAACCCCCAATTTTTTGGATGCATATTTGAAAGTTTGGATCATGTGATTCCTCTAAGACAAGTTAGAGGCTACATGGATTCCGAATATGTTGATAGAATTAAGAGGGTAAAATTCCCAAGTTTCCAAGGCAATAGGACTGTCAAGAGGAGAAGAAGATTAAGAGAATGCCAGAAACTGTATCTTGGAGGCACTAAATTTAACTAAATTTTGGGTGCCCCACACAGATACCCTCTGAAAATCGGAGCTGAGAGTAGAAGAAAGAGTGATATCAGACTGATTACAAGACGCAGATGAAGGTTGTGAAGAAAAGGCCGAGGAAAATTGAATGGTAGAATCGTCAGCAAAGGCGTGAAGAAGAGAGGAAGATGGGGATAGTTGCTGAATATTGTTGATGAAGAGAAGGAACACAGTAGGTGAAAGAACAGAAGCCCAGTGGAACACCACTGGTAACAGGGAATGGGCTATATGTTGCACTATCAATAACTGCAGATATATAAGGGTCAGAAAGAAAACTGGAAATCAGAGAACAGAGAGGAGAGATAAAGCCATTGGTAGGGAATTTGGCCAAAAGAGCCTTGTGCCATACTCTGTCAAAGGTTTTAGAGATATCAAGAGCGACAAAGGATTCCCCATAGTTTCTCAGAGAAGATGACCATAATTGAGTAAGATAAGAGGTCACCAGTGGATCTTGACTTGCGGAAACTGTACTGGTGATTGGAGATAAGTGAGTTACTTTCTAGTCGTTTCAAGAAGTGAGCATTGAGCAAAGGTTTGAAAACTTTAGCAACAGAAGAGGTTAGGGCAATAGGTCGGTAGTCTGGAAGAATAGAGCGTCACCCTTCTTAGGAACAGGTATGCACTAGAGCATGCTTCAAAGAGACAGGATAGAAACTGGTTGACAGACTGAGGCAAAACAGACGGCAAAGCATGGGAGCCAGTTCATCTGCAAACCCCTTAAGGAACCTTGAAGGGATACCATTGGGACCAGATTCCTTGTTCTTCTACAGCGAGCAAAGAGCCTTATGAACTTTGCATGAAGAAAGGATAAGGGAGGGCATGGGATTAGATAGGGGTAAAGAATGAGGGACAGGTGTGCTGGAATCATTTACGGAAAAGTTTGCAGAAAAATGAGAGGTAAAGAGAGTGGCTTTGTCAGTGCGGAGGAAGCTATAGAGCCATTAGAACGAATGAGAGGGAGAGAGCTTGAGCTACAGAGGTTTTCGGATAGATTTTTATTAAGGACCAGAAACATTCGTCACTGGGAGAAGAGTTAAGGGTATCAACTTTCCTTCTTATAGAGGAAGCTTTAGACCTTCGAATCTGAGCAGTACAGCAATTCCTACCTGTAATAAAAGCAGAGTGAGTTAAATTAGGAGAGGGTAGGTACGACCGGTGTGCCTGATCCCTGGTCTGAGTTGGTATGGAGCGGGCATGGTCAAACCAAGGATTAAAGGGAGAAAAAGTTTTTTTAGAGGAGGCTATGAACACTTCCATTCCTTAAGTTATTATCTCGGCAACTTTTAGGGCTACCTGATCAGGGTTGCAGGACTGAAAGCAGTAGTTATCCCAGCGGAAGTAAAAAATGATATTACGCAAATCTTCACGTTGGGTATGCTCAAAGTGCCAAAGGTGGCAC
>JAXCGZ010013992.1:7500-10000 GCA_037179515.1 Halocaridina rubra | reverse complement strand
AGTCTAACTGCCTTAGATTCAACCCTATCAAGAAGATAAGTAAAGGATGAAGCACCCCAGATGTGTGAGCAGTATTCTAAGAAGGGATAGATAAGACCTTTGTAAATTTTAAGTAACTGCAATGAGGAAAAGTAATAACGATAACGAAACAGAATCCGCCATTTTTTGGATGCAGATTTAGAAATTTGGATTATGTGATTCCTCCAAGACAAGATAGAGGCTATATGGATTCCTAATATATTGATAGAGTTAAGAGGGTAAATTTCATTAGTTTCGAAGACAATAGGGTTATCAGGAGGAGAAGAAGATAAAGAGATAGCCAGAAACTGTGTTTTGGGGGCATTGAATTTAACTAAATTTTGAGTGCCCCATTCAGATACTCTCTGTAAATCGGAGTTAAGAGTAGAAGAAAGAGTGATACGAGATTGATTACGAGTAACAGATGAAGGTTGTGAAGAAAAGGCAGAGGAAAAGTGAAGGGTAGAATCATCGGCAAAGGCATGAAGAAGAGAGGAAGATGGCGATTGTAGAAGATCATTGATGAAGAGAAGGAAGACAGTAGGTGAAAGAACAGAGCCCTTGTGGAACACCACTGGAAACAGAGAAAGGGCTAGATGTCGCGCCATCAACAACTACAGATATAGAACGGTCAGTAAGAAAACTGGAAATCAGAGAACAGAAAGAAGGGGTAAAGCCATAGGCAGGGAGTTTGGCCAACAGAGCCTTGTGCCAGACTCTGTCAAAAGCCTTAGAGATATCAAGGGCGACGACAAAGGATTCCCCATAGTTCCTCAGAGAAGATGACCATACATGAGTAAGATAGGACAGGAGATCACCAGTGGATCTTGCCTTGCAGAAGCCGTACTGGTGATCGGAGATAAGTGAGTTAGATTCAAGGCGTTTCAAGAAGTGAGCATTGAGCAAAGTTTCGAAAACTTTAGCAATAGAGGAGGTTAGAGCAATAGGTCGGTAGTTAGAAGGAATAGAGCGGTCACCCTTCTTAGGAACAGGTTGAATTAGAGCATGCTTCCAGGTTGAAGGATAGATACTGGTTGACAGAATGAGGCGAAAAAGACGGCAAAGCACGGGAGCCAGTTCATCTGCAAACTCCTTAAGGAACCTTGCAGGGATACCATCGGGACCAGATGCCTTGTTTGTCTTTAGTGAGCGAAGAACCTTATGAACTTTGCGTGAAGAAAGGATAAGGGAGGGAATAGGGTTAGAGAGGGGAAAAGACTGAGGAACAGGTGATCTGAAATCGTTGATAGAAGAGTTAGCAGAAAAATGAGAGCCAAAGAGAGTGGCTTTGTCAGTGGGAGAGCAAGCTATAGAACCATCAAAACGAATGAGAGGGCAAAAGCTTGAGTTACAGAAGTTTTTGGAGAGGTTTTTGGCTATGGACCAGAAGCATTTGTCAGTGGGAGAGGAGTTAAGGTCATCAACTTTCCTTCTTATAAAGGAAGCCTTAGATCTTCGAATCTGAGCTGTACAGCGTTTCCTAGCTATAATAAAAGCAGAGCGAGTTAGATCGGAAGGAGAGGCTTGGTAAGATCGGTGAGCCTGATCCCTAGCCTGGAGAGCCATGGAGCAGGCACGGTCAAACCAAGGTTTAGGGGGAGAGAAAATTTTTATAGAGGAGGGTATGTACGCCTCCATTTCCGCGGTCATGATCTCGGCAACTTTTACAGCTACCCGATCATTGTTGCGAGACCGAAAGCAGTAGTCATCCCATGGGAAGTCAAAGAGAAAGTTACGCAAATTTTCATATTGGGTTCGCTCGAAGTGCCAAAGGCGGTGTTGAGTAGGAGGGATTGGTGGTGGAGGAGCGAAAATGGAAGAGACAGAGATCATGGAGTGGTCAGATTTACCCAGAGGGGAAAGCACAGAATAAGAGTAGTTTGAAGGGTTAGAAGTAAATAATAGGTCAAGAGTGTTTGCAGCATGTTCGTGACGATCAGGAACGCGAGTAGGATGTTTGATAATTTGCTCCAGATCATGAGTAATAGGGAAAGCAAGAGCCTCGCTTCCTCCCACATCAGTGTGGGAAGAATGAAGCCACTCACTGTGGTGTACATTGAAGTCTCCAATGTAGAGAACTTCTGCATGTTTGTGAGAAGATAGCAAGGACTCATGGCACGAGGAGAGATATTCAAAGAAAGACACAAACTCGGTGGAGTTTGGAGAACAGTAGCTCAAGCAAAGAATGATAGTGGTAGTGGAGAGACAGACTTTTAGCCAGAGAACATCATAGTCAGGAGATTCAAGGTCCATGAGCCTCACAGTAGGAGTGTTAATGTTGCAGTAAGCACAGACCCCACCTTTGGAATGAAAACGAGTATACAATTTATAGTGGGAGATTTGGAAAGGGTCATTGGAAGCATGTATAGACAACTGGGTTTCAGATAGGAGGAGGAGGTTAGGGAGGAAAGTGCCCAAGTGCTGTTCCACAGGCGAAGATCTATTGGGAGGTGCAAGGTTAAGAGCAGAACCATTACTACCA
>JAXCGZ010013991.1:25000-41493 GCA_037179515.1 Halocaridina rubra | reverse complement strand
TCATGCATCATTACTCATCTATGATCTTGTATATCTTCCTCTCCACCATAATTTAACTCTCGTCTTTATATCTTTCCCATATATCTTTACATTGTCTTTCTTAATGACTATGTGTCTTGGCAATCCCCTTTAATGTCTTTCTTACCACTGGAAAGGAAGATATCCCTCCCCTACAGTGTACCCTGTACCTTTATGCCACCCTAGAATCTCCCTTGAAAGACCAGTGGGCGAGCCTTGAAACTGTAAGTTACCCCCAGACTTCCTTGGAAGAGGGGAGTGGATCCTCTGTCTTTATGCCCTTTTTAGGTCGTCCTTGACGGACAAGAAGGTGTGCCTTGAACCGGTAAGTCACCCTGTAGAAATCCTTGGAAGAGGAGTTTGAACCCTCTGCCTGTATACCATCCACGGAAGAATTATTTTTTGCCTGTAAGACACCCCAAGGACTTCCTTGAATGACCAAAGACATTCATAAAGGACAAAAGAATGTACCTTGTACCTGTAAGTCAACTCCTGATTTTCTTAAGTGACCAGATGGTGTACCTTATCTCTTCAAGCCGCCCATGAGACATCCTTAAAGGATCATAGGGTGTTACCTCTACCTGTAAGCCACTCTGAGTCTTTCTTGAAGAGCCTGAGGGTGTAATATGTGCCTTCAAGTCACCCTGGAACTTCTTTAAAGAATCAGACAGCGTTCTCTCTTCCTGTAAGCTACCGCGACACTTTCTTGAAGGACCATAATTTTGTATCTTCTTCTTGTAAGTCACCTCAGGACTTCCATGAAGGAGCAGAGACTAAGCCCCTGTGTCTGTAAGTTTCTATAAGTCTTCCTCGAAGCGCCAGATGATGTACCATCCTCCTGTAGGTCATCCCAGAGATTCTTTGAAAAACCATTTGCTTGAGTCACTTCAAAACTTCCTCTCAAGACCAGAGAGTGTACCCTTTGCCTGTAAGCCACCCCGTAGCTTCTTTAAAGGACTAAAACGTAGTATCTTTTTCCCCTAAGCCCCTGAACTTCCTATAAGGACCAGAGGTGTACCTTGTTCCCGTGTCACCTCAAAGTTTCCTTGAAGGACCATTGGGTGCATCATCTGCCTGTAAGTCACGCCGGACTTCCTTGAAGGATCAGAGGGTGTACCTTGTTCCTGAAAGGCATCACGGAACATCATGAAAAGACTATTTTGTACGCCTCCAGCTTGTCAGACAACCCTAGAGGCTTTCTTGAAGAGCCAGTTGCTTTACCCTATGTCTGCAGTGAACCCGAGTCTTCTTTGAAATTGAGAGTGCGCATCTCATGCTTTTGTCTCCTCGGGACGCCCCTGATGGGCTTGAAGAATACTATCTGCTTATAAGCCACCCTGGGACTTTCTTTCAGGACCAAATGTTGTACCCTCCTCTGTAAAGTCACCATGGGGACTTCTCTGAAGGACTAAAAAGTTGTACCTTCTGCTAATCAGCCAACCGGGAGACTTTCTTAAAGGACCAGAGTGTGTTAACTTCTGCCACCTTGGCACTCCCTTGAAGCACCAGATGTTGATGCCATCCATGTCAAGTTACCTCAGGGACTTCTTGAATTTACCTTGGAATGGTATCATCTGCCTGTAAGTCACTGTTTGAATTCCCTGAAGAACTAGAAAATAGGACCTAATCTCAATAAGTCACCTCGAGGACCCTTCAACGAACTGAGTGTGGTACCTTGGCCTGAAAGTCAGCCCAACTTTTATATGTCGTACATATAAATGCACAATCTCTGTTATCCCATATACTAGAAATTGAACATATGCTTGTACAAGAAAATATTGATGTTCTTTGCATTAGCGAATCATGGCTGTATCCGTCAATTAATAATGCATTTATTAATATTCCTTCATATAATATTTATCGCTATGACAGTGGTAGAGGTGGAGGTGTATGTTTATTTGTTAAAAATTATTTGAAGGCCACTGAACTAAATCTTGAAACTGAGAAGCACGAAGGAGTGGAAGATAAATGGATCTCTGTCCAACATAAAAAGTTTCCTTCTATTATCATAGGCTGCGTGTACCGCCACCCCAAAGCCCCGGTAACCTCTTTTAGCTATATTTTGGACGTTTTTAAGGAGATAATTTTAAAAAACAAACCAGTTTTTATATATGGCGATTTTAATGATGATCAACTAAAAAGAGAAAATAAAATGAGTAGACTTATTAAGAATTTAAATCTAGAACAGATTATAAATAAACCAACTAGAATCACTCCCACTTCAGTTTCCCAAATCGATCTAGTAATAACAAACTCCAAACATATGATAACTAAGTGTGACGTAATGCCAAGCCCTATAGCAGACCACGAGGAAATTGTAACGTCCCTAAATATTCGCAAACCAAAGAGACAACCAATCTGTAAAACATTCAGATGCTTAAGAAATTATTCACAAGAATTACTTTGTAGTTTACTTATGAATGAAGTACATAAATTAAATGAAATTCTATATACCGATAATATAAATATACAAGTAAGAATTTTATCCAGTGTCTTATCATCATGTATAGATCGATGTGCACCACTCGTGACAAGAGAAATATTTCGTCCCCCCGCTCCTTGGATAACAGATGACATAAAAAACATTATGAATGAAAGAGACAAACTACAAAATGAAGTAAAACTACAAAGAGATAATATCCCTTTAAGAGAAAAGTTTACAGAGCAAAAGAAACAAGTAAAATCATTATTAAGTAGCAGTAAGAAACAATATTACAAAAATGAATTTCAAAACGCTAAAGGCAATATCTCTGATACATGGAAAATTGCTAAAACCATGCTTTCCAATAACTGTAATAAAAGTAGTAACATATCAATTATACCCGATGAGGTAGATGTAAGTGCTAAAGCAGAAGAGTTCAATAATTTTTTCGCTGAAGTGGGGAAAAAAACCTTTGAAAAAACGAAAAAAGAAATAATAAATGAAATAAATAATAGTAATGGTGGTAATAATAATGATGATGGTAGTAGTAATAATAATAGTAATGTTGATAATGGTGTAAATAATAATGATGGTGGTAGTAATGGTAATGATAATAGTGATGATGGTAGTAATAATAATAATAATGTTAATTTGGAAGAACATAGTGCATTCAATAGAAGTAATGATGTCTTTAACCCTACTACAGTAGATTGTAATACAGTAATCTTAGTAATAAAAAATCTGAAAGACTCTAATGCATATGGATCAGATGGAATTTGTTTTCGTTTTATTAGAGATTCATTATTTGTAATAGCATATTATCTGACGGTAATAATCAATATTTCCATAGCTACCAATATTTACCCAGATTTATGGAAAAATCCCCATGTAATTCCTGGTTTTAAAAATGGAAATCCTGACGACGTCTCTAACTATAGACCAATCTCTTTACTACCAATTTTATCAAAGATACTTGAAAAGATTGTTGCAAATCAGTTAAGTAAGTTTCTTGAAAAAAATAAACTTATTACAAAAAGTCAACACGGTTTCAGGCCAAAATTATCAACTGAAACTGCCTTATTGAAAATATCAGATGAAATATACAAAAATATAGATAATAAGAAAATATCATTGCTACTACTACTCGATCTTTCTAAAGCTTTTGATAGTGTAAACCATAGTATATTATTAGAAAAATGCAAAAAAATGAACATTGACCCAAGCTGGTTCGAGAACTATTTAAAATACCGCTACCAGTCAGTCAGAATAAAAGATGTAGTTTCAAGTTCCAAGAAGGTATTGTTTGGGGTCCCTCAGGGATCGATCCTAGGACCTATACTTTTTCTAATATATGTAATCGATCTAGTAAAATATTTACCTAACTGTTATGTCATTCAATATGCTGACGATACTCAAATCTTAATTGAAGGAGAAATTAATGATTTAGAAAATATTATTCGTAGAGCAGAAGAAATTTTGTATATGGCTAAACGTTATTTTCTAAAAATGGTTTGTTACTTAATGAAACTAAAACCCAATCTATTCTTATCGGATCCAGACAATTATTATCAGAAGTTGATGACAATCTTCATATAAATTTTAACGGTAATATCATTAAGCCAATGAACTCGGTAAAGAACCTAGGTGTCTATTTTGACCGTTACATGAATTTTGAAATGCATATAGATGAAATTTATAAAAAAGTAATGGGTACTCTAATATATCTAAATAGGGTAAAAGACTCATTTGAAACATCAACTCGTATAATAATTGTCCAGTCCTTAGCTATGAGTTTAATTAATTACTGTCTCAAAGTCTGGGGATGTACAAATAAGACTCAATTACAAAGAATACAAAAGTTTCAAAACTTTGCAGCACGAGTGGCTGTTGGCAATGTAAGAAAATACGAGCACATCTCTCCTGTTTTAAAAGATCTAGAATGGATAAAGATTAGAGATAAATATGTTTTTGATATATGTACCTTTGTTTTTAATATACTAAGAAACAAACTTCCTGATTGCTTGTATAATTTTTCTACAGTAAGCTCAGTTACCGGGTTAACTACCCGTCAAGGGGAAGATTTATTAGTACGAAGGTCTAAAACTGATATTGGCTCAAGAGATATAAACATTCGTGGACCTCATTTATATAATCAGCTTCCCAGAGAACTAAAAAATGCTGGTTCAGTGTATACTTTTAAAATATAATCTTAAGAAGTTACTCTTAAGGGAAGATTTTACTTGTAATTTTTAATGGTACACTCATCTTTATGATTTGTTTGTTTTAGTATGTCTATATCGTACACCACAGATGTCTATCTGGAATATATATGTATCTTATTTGAATACCCAATGTACTTTGGAAATAAAGGCTTATTATTATTATTATTATTATTATTATTATTATTATTATTATAGGGCACCCAGGAACTGCCTTGAGGGACCAGGGTGGGCCCCCCCGGTGTTCCATGAAGGACCCTCTCATATTATTCGTTATGGTCCAGTGCCTCTAGAATCCAAATGAGACGATTATGGAGAGGGAATCTCATCAAATGGACTCCCTATGGAAGGATACATTGCATAGGGTAGAAGAGTAGACTGATGTAGAGATGAGAGAGAGAGAGAGAGAGAGAGAGAGAGAGAGAGAGAGAGAGAGAGAGAGAGAGAGAGAGAGAGAGAGAGAGAGAGAGAGAGGAGATCCTAGACCCTAAACGTAGGTAATCCGCAAATATATTTCTCTCTCTATCTATCTATCTATCCAGCTGTCTGTCTATCTATCTGTCTATTTATCTACTCTCTATCTTTCTTTTTCATTTTCCTCACTCACTTTTTTATTGTTCAAAAAATATCTCTGAAAGTGACAGAATGTCCTGTTTTGCTATGATGTGTGTGTGTGTGTGTGTGTGTAATTATAAAAAGCAGTGTTACCATATATTTATAAAAACATCTTTTCCAAGTACCTATAAAACAACGTTGTCAATGAAACTTCTAATTCACAGCCTTATATCCAGTACACTAGGACATACCAGGTGATTATTTCACAACTTTAACAATACAAGAGATTAGTGTATCTAGCATTTTCTAATTCACTGTGGCTAGCCTTATGGATATTCCATAGATATACCCCTTCCCCCAAAAAAAGATACTTACTAAATTGTTTCACATATATTTTTTTTTTTTTATGATTTTGACACCTGGACGGGCTCCCCTAAAAAAAAAAAATCTACCCTCATTGGGCCTGGGCTCGAAGAAAGCAGAGATAAACAGAGATGGGAAGAATTGTGACTTTTCAGAAGTGAAGGATAATAAGGCGTTTTATTTTATGATTGTGACATCAGGATGGGCCAAAATAATAAATCTACCCTCATCCGGCCTGAGCACGAAGAAAACAGGGGTAAACAGAGATATGGAGCATTGTGACTTGTCAGATGTGAAGGGATAATAAGGCATGTGTAACAAATATCCAAGAATATTCGGTGTTGATGTAGGCATAGAAAGAGAACCATAACTGAAGAAAGACTTAACTTTGAACTGTCCTTAGTCTTATTTAAGTCCACAAGACCCTTCAGCTGTAGTATTGCAAAGGGTGGTTGGTGCCATTAATTGCTATATTATAAGGCATACGTTGGTCTTGTTCTGTGATGTGCTGGAAATGACCAAATGTTTCAACAGCGCATTTTCAAGTGAAGTCTTGGTTCAGAAATATTGTCCTCGGAGATAGAAAAAAGATGGAGATCCTAAGATATGACGAAAGATAGTGATTTTTCTGTCTCTTTTTCTTTTTCTCTATCTATCTATGTATCTATCTATCTATCTAGCTATCGATATATCTATCTCAGCTTGGTGTGTTTGCATATATATATATATATATATATATATATATATATATATATATATATATATATATATATATATATATATATATATATATATATATATATGTACGTGCGTTTGTGTGTGTGTGTGTGTGTGTGTGTGTGTGTGTGTGTGTGTGTGTGTGTGTGTGTGTGTGTGTGTGTGTGTGAGTACTACTACACCCAGGTCTGACTGGTAAATACCAAATTCAAGTTTTTCATATCTAGGACCCAGGACTAATATTGACCATGTTGCAATGGATAAATAGTCTTATATGACTCGAAATAGTGAAGGGCATGGAATTAAGGTGAACAATTTATAACAATTGTAATATCGATTTCACCTAATACAATAGGAATTATAATCTGAGATTTTATAAACCTACAGATTAACAAAACAGACATAAGCACATTACATTAATATATATATATATATATATATATATATATATATATATATATATATATATATATATATATATATATATATATATATATATATATATATATATATATATATATATATATATATTATATATATATATATATATATATATATATATATATATATATATATTTATATATATATATATATATATATATATATATATATATATATATATATATTTATTTATATATATATATATATTTATTTATATATATATATATATATATATATATATATATATATATATATATATATATATATATATATATATATATTTTTAAGAGTGTGACACCGGGACAGGCAGAAACTGCCCTCATCAATAAAGGCCCGGGCACGAGAAAATACCAAGACGAAGGAAAAGAAAAAGGTTAAGGGCAAGGCAGAGATGAGGTAATGTCACACGAAGGAAAACGACAGACAGAATAAAACAGTCTAAGTAAAGAGGACCCAGAGATATAGAGGACTAGGCTCTGAGATGATGATAGATCTGCTTTTTGAAGGATGAAAGGTCATAAGAATTAGGAAAGACAGAAGGAGGAAGAGAGTTCCAGAGTCTGGACGTAGATGGGAAGAAGCAGTCGTTGCACCGACCAATCCGCGAACTACAAATCTCCACACAGTACCTGTGAGATGAGGCTTCTTGGCGAGTGTTACGCGGCCTCGGCAGTGGAGGAGGGATGCAACTCGCCAACTCATCAGAGCAGCGATGGAAGTAGTAGCGATAGAAAAGCGAAAGGGAAGATACCTTATGGCGAAGAGAGAGAGAATCCAGGTTAGAAGTAAGAGAAGGATCATTAATGAGTCTGACTGCCTTAGATTCAACCCTATCAAGAAGATAAGTAAAGGAAGAAGCACCCCAGATGTGTGAGCAGTATTCTAAGCAGGGGCGGATAAGACCTTTGTACATTTTAAGTAACTGCAATGAGGAAAAGTAATGACGAAAATGAAACAAAACCCCCAATTTTTTGGATGAAGATTTTGAAATTTGGATTATGTGATTCCTCCATGACAAGTTAGAGGTTATATGGATTCCTAATATGTTGATAGAGTTAAGAGGGTAAATTTCATTAGTTTTGAAGACAATAGGGTTATCAGGAGGAGAAGAAGATAAAGAGATAGCCAGAACTGTGTCTTGGAGGCATTGACTTTAACTAAATTTTGAGTGCCCCATTCAGATACTCTCTGCAAATCGGAGTTAAGAGTAGAAGAAAGAGTGATACGAGATTGATTACGAGTAACAGATGAAGGTTGTGAAGAAAAGGCAGAGGAAAAGTGAAGGGTAGAATCATCGGCAAAGGCATGAAGAAGAGAGGAAGATGGGGATTGTAGAAGATCATTGATGAAGAGAAGGAAGAGAGTGGGTGAGAGAACAGAGCCCTGTGGAACACCACTGGAAACAGAGAAAGGGCTAGATGTCACGCCATCAACAACTACGGATATAGAACGGTCAGTAAGAAAACTGGAAATCAGAGAACAGAAAGAAGGGGTAAAGCCATAGGCAGGGAGTTTGGCCAACAGAGCCTTTTGCCAGACTCTGTCAAAAGCCTTAGAGATATCAAGGGCAACGACAAAGGATTCCCCATAGTTCCTCAGAGAAGATGACCATACATGAGTAAGATAAGACAGGAGATCACCAGTGGATCTTGCCTTGCGGAAGCCGTACTGGTGATCGGAGATAAGTGAGTTAGATTCAAGGCGTTTCAAGAAGTGAGCATTGAGCAAAGTTTCGAAAACTTTAGCAATAGAGGAGGTTAGAGCTATAGGTTGGTAGTTAGAAGGAATAGAGCGGTCTCCTTTCTTAGGAACTGGTTGAACTGGAGCATGATTCCAAGATGAAGGATAGATACTGGTTGACAGAATGAGGCGAAAAAGACGGCAAAGCACGGGAGCCAGTTCATCTGCAAACTCCTTAAGGAACCTTGCAGGGATACCATCGGGACCAGATGCCTTGTTTGTCTTTAGTGAGCGAAGAACCTTATGAACTTTACGTGAAGAAAGGATAAGGGAGGGCATAGGGTTAGAGAGGGGAAAAGACTGAGGAACAGGTGCGCTGGAATCGTTGATAGAATAGTTGGCAGAAAAATGAGAGCCAAAGAGAGTGGCTTTGTCAGTGGGAGAGCAAGCTATAGAACCATCAGAACGAATGAGAGGGGGAAAGCTTGAGTTACAGAAATTTTTGGAGAGGTTTTTGGCTAAGGACCAGAAGCATTTGTCAGTGGGAGAGGAGTTAAGGTCATCAACTTTCCTTCTTATAAAGGAAGCCTTAGACCTTCGAATCTGAGCTTTACAGCGATTTCTAGCCATAATAAAAGCAGAGCGAGTTAAATTGGAAGGAGAGGCTTGGTAAGATCGGTGAGCCTGATTCCTATCCTGGATAGCCATGGAGCAGGCATGGTCAAACCAAGGTTTAGGGGGAGAGAAAGTTTTTATAGAAGAGGGGATGTACGCCTCCATTCCCGCGGTCGTGATCTCGGCAACTTTTACAGCTACCCGATCAGGGTTGCGGGACCGAAAGCAGTAGTCATCCCATCGGAAGTCAAAGAGAAAGTTACGCAAATTTTCATGTTGGGTTCACTCGAAGTGCCAAAGGTGGCGTTGAGTAGGAGGGATTGGTGGTGGGGGAGCGAAAATGGAAAAGACAGAGATCATAGAGTGGTCAGATTTACCAAGAGGGGAAAGCACAGAATAATAGGACTTTGAAGGGTTAGAAGTAAAAAATAGGCCAAGAATGTTTGCAGCATGTTCGTGACGATCAGGAACGCGAGTAGGATGTTTGATAATTTGCTCCAGATCGTGAGTAATAGAGAAAGCAAGAGCCTCGCTTCCTCCCACATCAGTGTGAGAAGAATGAAGCCACTCACTGTGGTGTACATTGAAGTCTCCAATGTAGAGAACTTCGGCATGTGGGTGAGAAGATAGCAAGGACTCATGGCACGAGGAGAGATATTCAAAGAAAGACACAAACTCGGTGGAGTTTGGAGAACAGTAGCAGAAGCAAAGGATGATAGTGGTAGTGGAGAGATAGACTTTTAGCCAGAGAACATCGAAGTCAGGAGATTCAAGGTCCATGAGCCTCACAGTAGGAGTGTTAATGTTGCAGTATGCACAGACCCCACCTTTGGAACGAAAACGAGTATACAGATTATAGTGGGAGATTTGGAATGGGTCAGTGGAAGCATGTATAGACAACTGAGTTTCAGATAGGAGGAGGAGGTTAAGGAGGAAAGTGCCCAAGTGCTGTTCCACAGACGAAAGATTAGAGTTCAACTCACGAATTTTACATACAGATTAACATAAACAGACATAAACATATTACCTTAATATGTACATACAGATTAACAAAAACAGACAAAAACACATTACATTAATACAAACATATAGATTAACAAAAACAGACAAAAACACATTACAACACAACAAGGAATTAATAATGATAATTAATATAACTTTTAACTGACATCAAAAGTGAAATGGAACTTGGGAGGAGAGTAGTAAACTAATACACAACAAAGAATATATAATACAAAAAAAAGAAGGAGCTCCAGGTGGAAGAAATGTATAAGACTGGCTGAGGAATATACTCCTGGTATGATGTGATGATCGCTGGACTGGAATTGTACTCTGTCGCGGGTGTTCCTAACCGGGTATTTAAGCCTCGGACAGTGTGGTTAAGACGGTAAGCTGAAGTAGGGTCTAGGGTAAGGTCAGAAACTTCATTATGATTGGCTGTTCGAGGTGAAGTGAACGCTGATTGGTTGAGCAGCGAAATAGGTAATTAAAAGAGTTAACAAGATTGTTTGGGGTTGTAACAGTACATCATTATGTTATACTGAAATTATGAATAAGAATAATATCCATGTGAGTAGAAGCGATTTTACTAGACAACAAAATTTATTTTCCTTACGAAAGTCTCTTAGGTTTTTTTAATAAAATTTTAACATCCTTCTTTGTTTTATTATCACTGTCTTTCGTTATTGTTATATTTTCATTACTACTATTTTCGTACGGTTTTATTATGATTATTCACCATTGCTTTATGCCTTTCAGGTTACTTATTTTTCTTTAATTGGGGTAAGGTTGATACAAATAACGCCTTTGTGTTCCCCTGAGTGTTGTAAGAGTCGACTGAGGAGGAGAAGGGAGTCTGGGAATAACCTTATTCATTATTGCTTTATGCCTTTCAGTTTATATATTTTTATTCCCTTGGGGTGAGAGGGATAAAAATAACGTCTCCGTGTTCCCCTGTGTGTTGTAAGAGTCGATTAAGTGAGGAGGAGCGAGGGGGCTGGGAATAACCTTATTCATTATTGCTTTATGCCTTTCAGTGGATTCGGTTTTACGTCACGAACTCCCTTTTCTACTAAGGGCTAGGTCGGTTGCCTTCTTGCGAAGGACTTGTTTTGGCAGATGTAGTCGTTACCCTGAGTGTATGCCCTTACTAACCTCAGTCCGTGACGGGGCGCTTTATGCCTTTCAGTATATTTATTTAGTTTTAATCCCCTTGGGGTGAGAGGGATAAAAATAACGTCTCCGTGTTCCCCTGTGTGTTGTAAGAGTCGATTAAGTGAGGAGGAGCGAGGGGGCTGGGAATTCCTCCTTCCTATTTTCATCTCATTGAGTAGATTTTTTTTTGGGGGGGGGTAGATTAATCCCCATAAGATGTGCATTATGATTGTTTTCATATTTTTAGATATAGAATGGTTTGCTCAAATTTTGACTCTGTTCTCAGAAGAAAAAAAATTATATAGAATTATAAAACTCCATTTTTTTAACTGTTTAGAAGTAGTTAATATTTTACAATAATAATTATATATATTTTTATGTATATTCACAGGTAAGTGATTATTCGCTCATCTGGAAACATTTGCAGAAATCTCAGAGTAAGTACCACTTGTCTAGTACTTAAGTAATGTATTTTAGCATGAAGTTTTTTTCAGTTTTATATTTTATTTCTTTTCATTTTATTCCATATCTCATAGGTTTTTTTTTGTACTTTTCATTTTGGAATCATAAAAATTATATAGTTTTTTTCCTTTTTAAGACTCGAATTGTAAAAAAATTACTTAACTGAACACGTGGGATTTTGACTTCGTATTATTTAATGTGTGCTAAGGCAATTGAGGTAATTATATCAGTAATTATATTGGAACTCTTAATTAGATTGTGATTAACATATTGCTCTATATAAAAAACAACAATATTGGAGATAATATAAATGCTGATAATCTTACAATAATGATAATAATAATAATAACAACACAACAACAACAACAATAATAATTATAATAATAATAATAATAATAATAATACATTTTACAGGTTTTTTTTTCACCTCTATAAAGTAATAATATAAATGAATGAAGACGTTTTATATGTCTCATCTTTTTCACGCCAACTTTTTCACTTTCATCTTGCCTTCCACCCGTCTTTGAGGCATTATTTCTCTCACTCACTCACTCACTCACTCACTCACTCACTCACTCACTCACTCACTCACTCACTCACTCACTCACTCACTCACTCACTCACTCACTCACTCACTCACTCACTCACTCACTCACTCACTCACTCACTCACTCACTCACTCACTCACTCACTCACTCACTCACTCACTCACTCACTCACTCACTCACTCACTCACTCACTCACTCACTCACTCACTCACTCACTCACTCACTCACTCACTCACTCACTCACTCACTCACTCACTCACTCACTCACTCACTCACTCACTCACTCACACACACACACACACACACACACACACACACACACACACACACACACACACACACACACACACACACACACACACATTCATGAATATGTTTGCAGATGATGCAAAGATTGTGAAGAAAGTAAAAAACGAGAACAATGGTAGAGAACTTCAGGAGGATCTAAATAATCTGCATGAGTGGTCAGAAAAGTGGCTAATGAAATTCAATACTTCAAAATGTAAGGTAATGAGAATGGGTACAAGTGCAAGAAGGCCCAAGCTTGACTACTCGGTGGCTGGAGTACAACTTCAAGAGACAGAAAATGAGAGAGATCTAGGAGTAAACATACTGGCAGATTTGTCTCCAGAAATACATATAAATGGCATAGTAAGGGCAGCATATGCATTCTTATCAAATGTAAGGGTAGCCTTCAGGCACATGGACAAGGAAATGTTCAGAAATATTTATGTAACCTATGTGAGGCCAAAACTCGAATATGCAGCCCCCTTTTGGAATCCGCACTTGAAAAAGCACATAGCTAAGCTTGAAAAAGTTCAAAGACATGCCACGAAACTGGTGCCAGAAATACGCAATCTCAGTTATGATGAGAGGCTGAGGGAATTAGACTTACCATCACTCGAAGCTAGAAGAGTGAGGGGGGATATGGTGACAGTCTTTAAATTCCTTCATGGTTATGATAGAGTGGATAGGGATCGATATTTTGATATGGCTGGCTCTAGAACTAGAGGTCATAGTTTGAAGCTTCGTAAGAAAACTTCTTCGCAGGATGTAAGGAAATACTTTTTCAGTGTAAGAGTAGTTGATAATTGGAATTGGCTAAGCGAGGAGGTAGTTAATGCTATCTCAATCCATAGTTTTAAGGAGAGGTATGATAAGTATCACTAAGTCTAAAATGGAACCGATGAGGAGACGGGAAGATACGAGCTTTGGGCTCTTTCCCGTAAACACAATTAGGTAATCACAATTAGGTAATCACACACAATATCGATCCCTATCCACTCTATCAAATTCCTTCATGGTTATGATAGAGTGGATAGGGATCGATATTTTGATATGGCAGGCTCTAGAACTAGAGATCATAGTTTGAAGCTTCGTAATAAAACTTCTTTGCAGGATGTAAGGAAATACTTTTTCAGTGTAAGAGTAGTTGATATTTGGAATTCGCTAAGCGAGGAGGTAGTTAATGCTATCTCAATCAATAGTTTTAATTACAGGTATGATAAGTATCACTAAGTAGAAAATGGAACCGATCAGGAGACGGGAAGATACAAGCTTTGGGCTCTTTCCTGTAAACACAATTAGGTAATCACAATTAGGTAATCTCTCTCTCTCACACACACACACACACACACACACACACACACACACACACACACGCACACACACACACACACACACACACACACACAAGGACGGTTTCCACTTCTGCAACAGATACACAAACATTCAGTATCTCTTAAATTTTTCCTTTTGTTTTTCAGTGACTTAAGAGTTAAGTGTAAAACTTAAACGTAATTTCCCTAAATAAGAAATCCTGCAGAGTATTGTGAGTAAAAAATTTATATTTGTTGTATGACGAGACTGTCCAAAATATTAAAGGAAAAAACTGAGAACATTTTCGTGAGGGGAAAGAGAAGAAGCTGTCCTGTTCTGCCTTGAAGGAAATTTAGAAAAGTTGCCAGAGGTGAAGCCATCACATCACATTACCTGATATTTTTATGTACATTGGGGAGAGCTCTTAAGCCGTTTTCCTGATCCTGTGGTTCCATGAATTGTTAAAATCAGTACCCTTCCCATTTATATTAATTTGATAGTTAGTTTGATACACGAAATGATTGAATAATTATATAAATACCAAAAATACACCTGTCAACAGTACTGAGTTAAGTTGCTAAGTAGCACAGCAGTCTTATTTTCTTCAATTTTTGTTTTCTTTTACCTTTCTCTTTTATTATTTTTTATTTTGTATATATATTGAATTAAATGTAAAGTCTGATCCTGTGATAACATATCTTGGTTATCAAGTGAGTTTATCAGTTAAGAAGAATATATAGCAGAAACAGGTGGGTGTCTCCTCAAATTACCAAAGTCATATTTTTAAGTTAGTATGTGTGCTACCAGCAAAGAGATAAACTGAGTCACTATATAGCACTTATATGAAGATATAAAAATTGTGTGAAGCTTAAATAAAAGTTTTTTTCTTTTTTTTTTCTCTTTCTCTTCTTCTTTCTATATTCTGTGAAAGGGAAAAAAATTAAAAATGAGGCCATCTCTGTCCAAAACCTCTCCCACCCATGGGTCGGGAGGAGAGGTAGCTATCAGGAGATTAAAACAGAAAATCAAGGATTTGGAGGCAATGGTTATAAGCCTTGATGATAAAATTCGGAATATGGATAGAGAAATGAAAGAGAATGAAACACTCAGAGAGGAAATAAGATTTTTGGAGGAAGCAAATAAAGCACAAGGTCAGGAGAGAAAAGAACTAGAAAAACGAATATAGAAGCTGGAAGGGGAAAAGAGTGAACTAGAAACCAGAATTTCTAAACAAGAAGATAACAACAAACAGCTGAATGACAACCTAAATGAATTAGATGTTAGTTCACTGCTCTCTTCTGAGAGAGACGAAATTGCAGCTTGGAATGTCCAGATTAAGGAAAACATTGAACAGTTTAGAAAAGAGTTCCAGGAGCCGAATATGGAAAATGATGCCATAAAAACTTCCTTTGCTGATGCACTAAAGGGGTATGTGGCAGTAAAAGAGGTTGTAAAGGTGGTGGCACTGGAAAACATACAGACAGTTGACTATAAAGAGACAGTAAACGAAAAAATGAAAGACGTTGTGATGGAAAGGGCAAATCCTCTGATTAAACAGGCACTTGATAAAGAGAAGACAGTGGTAACCTCAGTCATAAGCAAATCCCAGGAGCCAACATGGCAGGGGAGACTTGAAGAAAATAAAGCTTGGGTTGTAGACCTGATAAGAAAGCTTGGAGTAGTTTGTGGTCCTGAGGATATTGTAAACATTCTCCAACTAGGCAAATATTCGAGGGAATGAAAGCAGAGACAAACAAAAGTAACCTTTGAGAGAGGGGAAACATGTAGGGAAATATTGATGAGAAAAAAAATCTAAAAGACCTTCAAGAATTCAAAAACAGGAAGAGATGGGAAAGATCAAAAACTTGTTGCAAGAGGCTAGAAGGTTAAATGAGGAAAGAAATGAAGAAGAGAAGAAAATTTTCATTTCAGAATTCTTCCAGACAAAGGGGAGATTAAGAAGATAATGACAGAAGATAAGGGGATGGGGCCTCATTAAGATTGTTATACACAAATGCTGATGGATTAGCTGGTAAGGCAGTAGAATTAAATGATAGGATTTACAACAGTAAGGCAGACATAGTAGCAATTACAGAGACTAAGTTGAGTGATGACATAAACAGTGTCACAGTTATTCCTAAGGGCTTCAGAATATTAAGGGTTGAAAGATCTGAGAGGGCTGGTGGAGGGATAGCACTGCTCATAAGTGAAAGGATTCAAGTTGGAGAAATAATTTGGCTATAGAATGTGAGTTCAAGGAATTTCTTGTTGCTCACATAAATACTGGGTCAGAGAGCATTATAATAACTGTTGTATATAACCCACCAAGGCACCAGAATAGGTTAGAAGTTTATGAGGAAAGTCATATAGGTACTATTGAAGACATAAAGTCAGTTGTTACTATGGTACTGGAGAGAAAATGTAGGATTTTGATTATGGGAGATTTTAATCATAAAGAGATAGATTGGATAAATCTTGACCCACACAGTGGTGAGGACTCATTCGGGGCAAGATTCCTAGATTGCGTACAAGGGAATTTCCTACACCAACATGTAATGGAACCATCAAGGGCCGGGGGTGGGGATGAGCCATCACTACTTGATCTAGTATTCACAGATAACGTGTTGGATATTGAAAATATTGAGTATGAACCACCAATTGGAAAGAGTGACCAATGTGTGTTGTTGATGGAGTATATCA
>JAXCGZ010013991.1:0-20000 GCA_037179515.1 Halocaridina rubra | reverse complement strand
CGCATTATATCTATCTATCTATCTATCTATCTATCTATCTATCTATCTATATATATATATATATATATATATATATATATATATATATATATATATATATATATATATATATATATATATATATATATATATATAATAAAGACTTCAGTTATGCTTACAATTGTTATAAACATCAAGAAATATACGATTAAACCACCAACAAATAATATTCAAAGAAATCAAAGCAAAGAGATGCGTATCTGAAGTGCTGGGAATTTCTATATAAAATAATATGCAGTTATATTCACTATTGTTTCTGGAGATGAAAGCTAGCTTAACTCGTTGCCAGTAAGAATGAGTGCCTTGGGAGATGGGTTAGTGTCAGGAAGGATATCTGGCCGTTAGTAAAAACCAAATAATATCATGTTAGAGACTTGTGCGAAACAGCGACCTCATATATACTTGGGAAAAGCTGCAGTTAATCATGGATACATCTCATTTCTTATATTCACAAAATTATTCAAAAAAAAAAAAAACTCATTTTTTTAGTTAATGTACGTTTTGCTCGGTACGATTATCGCTCAACGATTATCGTTCAAGGCTCAACGATGATCGTCAAGCGATTGTCATGAGGAGTGTCTTAGTTCATTGTAAATACATGTATAATTTTTTTTAATATTATTAATATGAAATTGGAAACAAATGTGTCTTTGACGTACGACCTAAATAATAGAGAAATAATAATATTATGGGTGTTTTTTGTTCGGTGCGATCATCGCTTAACGATGATCGTTCATGGCTCAACGATGATTGTCTAGAGCACTCGTTCTTTGTTTTTGAAAGGGGCTGTTTTGCCCCCATTCAAATACAGACTGTGCAATAGGTTCGAATCTTATCAGCGACAATTATGTGTTTCATTATACCAAATATCTATATATGTTCTATATCTATACCTGTACTATATTCATGTGAAATTTTCCGTTCATAAGGGGATTGGCTGATTCAAGCAAAATACTCTTGACTCTCTGTGAGAAAATACAGAGGATGGGATTCCCAGTTCCTTTTTCTCAGCCCCATTTAGTCGACTCTTACGACACGCAGGGGAACACGGGGGAAGTATTCTACCCCCCTCCTTCAGGGGGAATTATACCAAATATAGGGAACAAAATTCATCATATACTGTAGAACTCTTGTTATGAGCTAAGAGTTGTCCCTCTTTTGATCAAGTAACAATAACGACTTCCAATACATTAAATAACCCCGGACACAGTTAGGTTAAGGATAGATAAGGTTAGACATTAACCTAACCTAACTTAACCTAACCATTTAAGGAGTTATTGTACTAAGAGTCGTTATCTTTACTTGATACCACTTTTGGTTATAATAAAAATCCTCATTTCGAGTATTTTTTCTTCAATAATCCGAAAAATGCAATTCCATTTTTTTTTCTTTTTCTTTATGAGCGTGAATGCAGGACGGATAGAGACTACTGCCCTCATCGGGCCCGGGCACCAAAACAATAAAATAAGAGAATGAGAAACAGATGATGATGAACAGATCTTCTTCTTCTTCTTCTTCGTCTACGTCTTTTTCTACTTTTATGTGGGGTCGATATTTCTGGCCAGTTTTCTCCATATGTTTCTGTTCCATACCTCATCACCCAACAAACCTTTAGACTTTTTTGAGTACTATGAGGAGTGTTATTACTTGTCAAATGTGAAGGGATAGTAAGAGATATGCAAAGAATACGCCAGAATATTGTGTGTCAATGTAGGTATACAAAAAAAAAATGTAACTAATAGAACACAAAAGTGGCTTCAGTATTATTTACCTACTTTCGAAGTATTCTTTATCATTTCTGAATTTTCTGTTATATTATAAGCGTAGCTAAAAATTTTCCCAGGGATTCATGAAAAGTTTGTGGTAAAAATGAAATGTTGGATCAACTTGAGAAAACGCAACTCAGGTTATTGTTAGGTGCAAGCTTTCTATAATGCTTCTTGAGACCTTACCTAATAATATAGCAAAGGTTACAGTCCCTTTATAACTAAAGGGGTCCATCCCCCTCAAGATCCCACCCTTTATATATATATATATATATATATATATATATATATATATATATATATATATATATATATATATATATATATATATATATATATATATTATATTTATATATATGATATATCACCTATACAGTGGTATTATCGATATATATCATATATCATATATATATATATATATATATATATATATATTTGCTCACTCGTCACACACTTTTTACAGTTGGTCATTTTCGAGACACGCACGCACGCACGCACGCACGCACGCACGCACGCCGTCACGCTACGCACGCACGCACGCACCACACACATACCACACACAGTCACACACACACACACACACACACACACACACACACACACACACACACACAAGTAAAATGCTCCCATAGAAAACAAACAAACAAAACATAAAAAAACAAATAAATGGTTTCTCAATTCAGATACCGAAAGGATAATTACAAATTCATACAAATGGTTTCTTATGAAGTAAATATAAAGAGACATTTTAGAATGTGGGAAAAAAAAAATTAAAGTTCTTGCAATGCAAGGCCTAATCAAGCCATATCTCTCTGTCCTCAATACTTCGACTATTCTTTCAGCCTGTCCTTTTCCTATAGTGTATCATTCCCTTATTTCTACCTTATCCTTAAAGGTCTACTTTTTCCTCGTTTTAAAGTATTCATGGTGCCCGGGCCTGAAAAAAACGCAATTTTCTCCGCCGGACCTCTGTTTTGTTTTTCAATAAGTGCCATCTGAACGGTCGCTAGCTCCCTCGTCATTGCCCATAGAGCAAAGTAATCCCCTTATTTTTTCTATTTTTGATGTCGGCTAACCCCTATTAAAGGGAGAAACAGCCAAGGTAGATAGAATAGATAGATATAACATTGCTATAGTACAGTGAATATACTTGCCATATAGTAGGTTGGCCCATGGCACCATCCGCTCATTGTGATACTACAGCTGAAGGGTCTTTTGTACTTATATAGGATTGTCCAGGACTGTTCGATGTCAAGTCTTCATCTATATATGGTCCTTATTCTATACCTACATCAGCACCGAATATTCCCGGATATTCGTTACCTTAGTATCCCTTCAAATCTGACAAGTCACAACACTTCCCATCTCTGTTTCTCTTTATGTTTTCTTCGTGCATGGGCCCGATTAGGTGTTTTTTTTTTTCGTCCTGGAGTCACAATCATAAAAAAAAAAACTTAGAATCGCGTGCTCTTAACAAAAAGTTAGTAGTAAATAAACAATTAATGGTTTTTCATTTATTAACTAGACCATAAATTAATTCTAAACTGGGAAAAGACTAAAAACTTAATTAAATAACCCGTTTCTCTATAAGTAAAAGACAAGAAACCAATCCTCATCGGGCCTGGGCACGAAGAAAAAATAAAGAAAAACAGATTGGAGTATTGCGACTTGTCAGATGTGAAGGGATAATAAAACAAGTGTAACGAATATCCAAGAGTAGTCGGTGCTAATGTAGGCATCACGATGTGACGTCACCGAGGCCCCTTCACCCACACCTCGCACTGTTTGCAACATATCTAGTCCAGAGCATTGTATAATCTAGAGTACATTATGACCCGGAGGGTTAATCAGGGCTGTTTGGGACATTTTTGCGGATGTATCAGGCAGATGCATGGTCCTCATTGAATACCCCAATACTTGAAGTTTCAAGTATAGACTGAGATCCTTCTTTTTAGGGAAGAAAACAAAGCTCTTTAGTTCTAAGACAAATTCGTCATCGGAAAATGACGATTCTCTTTGCATATCTGGTGAAATGCTAATAAGGGATAAGGATCCTTCAAAGAGTGAGAAAAATGGAAGAGACTTAGCACTAGAGCTCTGCTTAACCAGCATCTTATTCAAAAACATTGATGCTGTAACTTAAAATATTGATCCTGATGTCAGTGAGGAAGTTTCAGGTATAGAGGAGTTATCAAACAATACATCAGATGTTACTGAGGAAGAGTCTTTAAATTATATTGGTGGGAACATTATGCACAAATTCATCTCTAAATACCCTGAAATAGGGGGAAAATTTTGTGGCGAAAATTCTGAGAAAAATTGTATGCAGTCCATCAAGAGAGTTTATGATATAATGTAGGCCTATTGAAATGAAATGTTGATTAAAATTTCACATGGATTATGCAATAAATACACTATATTTATCTGATGTAAACATTGAAAATAAAATGTTTTATCTCCCACATTATACCTATTTGTAATGTGTAAACCTGTAAAATTCACATATTCCAGTAAACCTTCATGAATAAAATCTCTGCACCAATAGAACGTGAAAGTTTGTGGAAGCTCTCAGGGGCTTCGATGACGTCAGTCGCTGTTCGCGAGTGTTGGACCTGTTTGACTAGATTTTGGTAGGCATGGAAAGTGAATCGTTACTGAAGGAAGACTTAACATCGAAATGTCCTGAACATTAAAAAAAAAAAAAGTCCTCCACAACGAAAATAACATTAGAAACAAAACAACTAAACGTTTTATTCAAATTCATTTTACAGACCCACTAAGCGTCTAGAACAGTGGTTTTTAACCTATTTTAAGCCAGCCCCACATAAGCATCTCTAAAATTCTTATCACCCTCCTTTGTGACATATACACACGAGCGTGGGAAGGTGGAAAGTACCTTGTGGACCAGTTACACATATGCATACATACACATATATTTTTATATTTGCATATTGTATATGCCTCGCATATATTAACTCACACACACACACTCGCTAAACAAAAATTCACTGTTAATAACACATTTTTGAATTGTCCCCTTTAAAAATCAAATTTCCCCCCAGTGGGGCGTGTGCTCTACGTTGGGAACCACAGGTCAAGAGAGTACGTAACAGAACTACCTTTGATGATGTTGACTTTAAAAGGGTTCGCGTTAACTCACATTCTTAGATGTTTCTCGCCCGCATAACCCATCTTCCAATATTAGTTCACATAATATTTATGTGTTAACATGAAGCCAGTGAGTGTGGGACTGAGACAGGGATGTGTGATGTAACCATGGCTGTTCAATTTGTATATTGATGGAGTTGTAAGAGAGGTGAATGAGCGAGTGCGTGGTCGAGGTTTGAGAATGGTAGATGGGGATGATAACGAGTGGGAGCTGAATCAGTTGCTGTTTGCAGATGATACTGTGGTGGTGGCAGATTCAGAGGAAAAGCTGTGTCAGTTAGTGTCAGAATTTGGAATGGTGTGTAAGAGAAGGAAGCTGCGAGTGAATGTGGTAAAGAGTAAGGTTATGAGGTGTACAAGAAATGAGGATGGCGCTGGATTGAATGTTATGTTGAATGGAGAGACACTTGAGAAGGTTAATCAGTTTAAGTATTTAGGCTCGGTTATAGCTGCAAATGGTGGAGTGGAAGCAGATGTGTGTCACAGAGTGAATGAAGGATGTAAAGTGTTGGGTGCATTGAAAGGAGTGATGAAGAATAGAGGGTTGGAAATGAATGTTAAGAAAGTTTTGTATGAGAAAGTGGTTGTGCCAACTGTGATGTATGGATCAGAGTTATGGGGTATGAAAGTAAGTGAGAGACGGAAACTAAATGTGTTTGAGATGAAATGTCTGAGGAGTATGATTGGTGTATCTCGATTGGATAGGGTTAGGAATGAAGTGGTGAGAGCAAGAATGGATGTGAGGAGAGAAATTGCAGCCAGAGTAGATATGAATGTTCTGAGATGGTCTGGCCAGGTGGAAAGGATAGATGATGAAAGGCTGCTGAAAAAGGTGATGAATGCGAGAGTTGATGGGAGAAATGCTAGAGGGAGGCCTAGGTTTGGATGGATGGATGGAGTAAGGAGAGCCCTGAATGATAGGAGGATGGATGTGGGGGAAGCAAGCGAGCGTGCTAGGAATAGGAATGAGTGGCGAGCGATTGTGACGCGGCTCTAATGGGCATCTGCTGTTACCACAGGGCTGCATCT
This sequence comes from Halocaridina rubra, assembly GCA_037179515.1. Taxonomy (NCBI): domain Eukaryota; kingdom Metazoa; phylum Arthropoda; class Malacostraca; order Decapoda; family Atyidae; genus Halocaridina; species Halocaridina rubra. Next base: position 13,998 of record JAXCGZ010013991.1, on the reverse strand, counting down.
TACAGAGATAGCCCTGTGGTAGGGGCAGTAGGAGGAGCTGGCAGTTGTGAAGCGACACAGGTTGTGTAAGAGCCGGGAGGATGGGCTGTGGCACTCCAGCAGTGCCATCTGAACGGTCGCTAGCTCCCTCGTCATTGCCCATAGAGCAAAGTAATCCCCCTATTTGTTTTCCTTTCTTGATGTCGGCTACCCCCCAATTAAAGGGGGAAACAGCCAAGGTATATGTATGTATGAAGCATCTTCAACACATTTTATGTATATGTTTATAACAACAAAAATAATAATAATAAAAATAATAATAATAATAATAATAATAATAATAATAATAATAATAATAATAATAATAATAATAGTAATAATAATAATAGTAGTTACTACTACAACTACTACTTATCTAATAATAATAATAATAATAATAATAATAATAATAATAATAATAATAATAATAATATAGTAGTTACTACTACTACTACTTAACTAATAATAATAACAATAATAATAATAATTATGATATTAATGATAATAATGAAAATAATAAAAATTAATAATTAATAATAATAATAATAATAATAATAATAATAATAATAATAATAATAATAATAATAATAATAATAATCCTACAAGCCTTTACCCAGAAGGAGACTGAAAGATTGACTCTGCCATAGTAGAAAAAGCTTTTTGGAAAAAGATCATCTCCGGAGAAAGAGTACTCCTGCCTCAAAGGCTAGGAACATGTCCCAAGCAGTCTTCTTTTTCTAAAGGGACAATAAGTGTATGGTGTCTTGCAGGTTTGGTTTCGGTTTTACGTCACGAACTCCCTTTTCAACTAAGGGCTAGGACGGTTGCCTTCTTGCGAAGGACTTGTTTTGGCAGATGCAATCATTACCCTGAGTGTATGTCCTTACCTCAGTCCGTGATGGGGCGCGAACCCTCGACCTGCCGCCTCAGAGTCGCGAACGCTATGGTGTCTTGCAGTCTTGAGTGAAATATAATTATCTCGAATATTACTTTCATCTTTGCATCCTCGTAGTACATTTCGCAAATATAACTAGTTTCTTTCGCCTTTTGAGTACATTTGTAATTTTTTTTTTTTTGCTCCTAATAATTACACACAAATGTGTATTGTACAAAACGTAATATATACAGTTGTTAGAAGTCAAGATTTAAATCATGAACTTGAAAGAGTATTTTTCTTATAAAAGTTTTATTATCTTATTTTAAAAAATCAGTCTCTCTCTCTCTCTCTCTCTCTCTCTCTCTCTCTCTCTCTCTCTCTCTCTCTCCTCTCTCTCTCTCTCTCTCTCTCTCTCTCTCTCTCTCTCTTCTCTCTCTCTCTCTCTCTCTCTCTCTCTCTCTCTCTCTCTCTCTCTCTCTCTCTCCTCTCTCTCTCTCTCTCTCTCTCTCTCTCTCTCTCTCTCTCTCTCTCTCTTTCTGCTCTAGTCAGAAAGACCAAAGCGTGATTATAAATTTGCCAGGGTAAAGGCTAAGTTCTACAAAACTTCTCTATAAGATTCCCTAAGTTCAGATTAGTTTAGAAGATTACAGGTATTCAAAAACAAGGTCTGAACTAGAAAACCCAGCTCACCTAAATGTTAAACATATTCAGCGATATATTCAACGGATGAAATTCTCTCTCTCTCTCTCTCTCTCTCTCTCTCTCTCTCTCTCTCTCTCTCTCTCTCTCTCTCTCTCTCTCTCTCTCTCTCTCCTCTCTCTCTCTCTCTCTCTCTCTCTCTCTCTCTCTCTCTCTCTCTCTCTCTCTCTCTCTCTCTCTCTCTCTCTCTCTCTCTCTCTCTCTCTCTCTCGTCAGAAAGACCAAAGCTTGATCCTAAATTTGCCTGGTAAATTCGAAGTTCTATAAAACTTCTCTATAAGATTCCCTAAGTTCAGATTAGTTTAGAAGATTACAAGTATTCTAAAACAAGGTCTGAACTAGAAAACCCAGCTCACCTAAAAGTTAAGCATATTCAGCGATATATTCAACGGATGAAATTCTCTCTCTCTCTCTCTCTCTCTCTCTCTCTCTCTCTCTCTCTCTCTCTCTCTCTCTCTCTCTCTCTCTCTCTCTCTCTCTCTCTCTCTCTCTCTCTCTCTCTCTCTCTCTCTCTCTCTCTCTCTCTCTCTCTCTCTCTCTCTCTCTCTCTCTCTCTCTCTCTCTCTCTCTCTCACACACACACACACACACACACACTCGAATATGCAGCCCCCTTTTGGAATCCGCACTTGAAAAAGCACATAGCTAAGCTTGAAAAAGTTCAAAGACATGCCACGAAACTGGTGCCAGAAATACGCAATCTCAGTTATGATGAGAGGCTGAGGGAATTAGACTTACCATCACTCGAAGCTAGAAGAGTAAGGGGGGATATGGTGACAGTCTTTAAATTCCTTCATGGTTATGATAGAGTGGATAGGGATCGATATTTTGATATGGCTGGCTCTAGAACTAGAGGTCATAGTTTGAAGCTTGGTAAGAAAACTTCTTTGCAGGATGTAAGGAAATACTTTTTCAGTGTAAGAGTAGTTGATAATTGGAATTGGCTAAGCGAGGAGGTAGTTAATGCTATCTCAATCCATAGTTTTAAGGACAGGTACGATAAGTATCACTAAGTCTAAAATGGAACCGATCAGGAGACGGGAAGATACGAGCTTTGGGCTCTTTCCGTAAACACAATTAGGTAATGACAATTAGGTAATCACACACACACACACACACACACACACACACACACACACACACACACACACACACACACACACACACAGACAAATGCTGGAAAAGGTATAGGAGGAGAAAAAACATAAATGCCTGGCAAACCTACAAAAGAGCAAGAAATGACTACCTAAGTAAAAGGAGAGAGGCAGAGAGAGACTATGAGAGGGACATCACCAGGAAGGCTATAGAAAATCCCAAGCTTTTCCTCAGCTTTATCAGAGGAAAACTGAAGGTAAAAGAACAGGTTTTAAGGCTAAAGAGAGCGGATGGAAGCATCACTGAGACGGATGAAGAGATCTGCAAAGAATTGAACAAGGAGTTTCAGTCAGTATTTACAGTAGAAAATACCCCACCCCCTCAGATTGCAGTGATAGAAGCTCAAGGGCCGGTATTAGAGAACATCAACCTTACAGCCACAGAGGTATGCAAAGCGCTGATGGATTTAGATGTTCATAAAGCTACAGGTCCTGATGACATATCCCCTCATGTGCTTAAAAAATGCGCAAACTCAATATCAGTGGCACTAAGTATCATATTTAAGGAGTCACTGGAGTCGGGGGGAGATTCCAAGATGCTGGAAACAAGCAAATGTGATACCTATCTTCAAAAAGGGAAGGAGGGATATGGCTCTGAACTATAGACCAGTTTCCTTGACCAGCATAGTTTGCAAAGTTATGGAGAAACTACTAAGGAAACATATCTCTCTTCACTTGGAATCCTTCAACTTTTTGTCAGTGAGGCAACATGGCTTCAGAGAAGGTAGATCAACAGTAACAAACTTATTAGAATTTTATGATGAGGTAAGCCAAATCTTACAGGAAAGAGAGGGCTGGGCAGATTGCATATTCCTAGACTTCCAGAAAGCGTTTGACACTGTTCCACATGGGAGACTTATTAGGAAGCTGCAATCAATGGCTAGAATAAGTGGAAATGTTTTGGAATGGATAAAAACTTACTTAGAAGGAAGGGAACAGAGGGTTAGAGTAAGACACTTAGTGTCTGAATGGAGAAGAGTTAGTAGTGGAGTTCCACAGGGTTCAATTTTAGGGCCACTTTTGTTCCTTGTATATGAAAATGACCTACCAGAGTCTGTATATTCATTCATGAATATGTTTGCAGATGATGCAAAGATTGTGAAGAAAGTAAAAAACGAGAACAATGGTAGAGAACTTCAGGAGGATCTAAATAATCTGCATGAGTGGTCAGAAAAGTGGCTAATGAAATTCAATACTTCAAAATGTAAGGTAATGAGAATGGGTACAAGTGCAAGAAGGCCCAAGCTTGACTACTTGGTGGCTGGAGTACAACTTCAAGAGACAGAAAATGAGAGAGATCTAGGAGTAAACATACTGGCAGATTTGTCTCCAGAAATACATATAAATGGCATAGTAAGGGCAGCATATGCATTCTTATCAAATGTAAGGGTAGCCTTCAGGCACATGGACAAGGAAATGTTCAGAAATATTTATGTAACCTATGTGAGGCCAAAACTCGAATATGCAGCCCCCTTTTGGAATCCGCACTTGAAAAAGCACATAGCTAAGCTTGAAAAAGTTCAAAGACATGCCACGAAACTGGTGCCAGAAATACGCAATCTCAGTTATGATGAGAGGCTGAGGGAATTAGACTTACCATCACTCGAAGCTAGAAGAGTGAGGGGGGATATGGTGACAGTCTTTAAATTCCTTCATGGTTATGATAGAGTGGATAGGGATCGATATTTTGATATGGCTGGCTCTAGAACTAGAGGTCATAGTTTGAAGCTTCGTAAGAAAACTTCTTTGCAGGATGTAAGGAAATACTTTTTCAGTGTAAGAGTAGTTGATAATTGGAATTGGCTAAGCGAGGAGGTAGTTAATGCTATCTCAATCCATAGTTTTAAGGACAGGTATGATAAGTATCACTAAGTATAAAATGGAACCGATCAGGAGACGGGAAGATGCGAGCTTTGGGCTCTTTCCCGTAAACACAATTAGGTAATCACAACAGATATTTTCAGCTAAAAATAACATACAGTATATCCGGCTAGGAAAATGAAGTTCGTAAGAGCCCATTCAAGAGCTTAAACAAAATAAGCCAATCCAAGACGAACAATAACAGGCTTTTGAGTAAAAACTACATTACTTATTACAAACTGCGTTCCATTGGGAGTCTATGACAGGTTAATCATTTTAGTCATTTACGTCTCGACTATTCCAAACATCTTTTCTTTACACATGAAAGTCCGTCATAATCAACACTTTTTTTTTTATCACATTTTTGTATTTGATTTTGACACCAGAACGGCCCTAAAAAAAAAAAAAAAAAAAAAAAACCTGCCCTCATCGGGTCTGGGCACGAAGACATTATAAAGTAAAGAGGAACAGCAATGGGGAGTATTGTGACATGTCAGATGTGAAGGGCTAATAAGAGATGTGTAACGAATATCCAAGAATATTCGGTGTTGATGTAGGCAGAGGAAAAAAAAACCGTAACTCTTATTTCACTGGCTGGATTGATTTAGGAATTTTTTTGTTTCTAATAAATGCAATTTAAATGATAAAATTTCATACATGTATGAAAAAGGTATAAAATAAAGAAATTTATTTGGTGTAATAACCCCTGAGGGAGGAGGGTAAGAATACTTCCTCCGTATTCCTCTGCGTGTCGTGAAAGTCGACTACATGGGGCGGAGCGAGGAGACTGGGAATCTCCTCCTCTGTATTTACTTCCCACAAAAAGTCAAGAGTATTTTCTTTGACTCAGCCATCCCCGATAAGGGGGAAACCGTATTTCTGGTTCAACCCAAAGAGTTCAATTCATAATCTTTGTAGAGAGCAATTTGTATTTTGAATTAAATATTTAAATATAAAAAATCATGCTGTTTAGGGAGGGAGGGATGCTTGCCCGGTAGAGCAAAATGAACATTAAATTAAAAGACGAAATGGAACGAAGATCAAAATTTATCAAAATTGATTAGAATTTATTATATCTGTACTTTTTTTTCATCTTGTGATTCTTTCCTGAGGTTTAAAATACATATATACATACATACATGCATACTACATACACATATATGCATACATACATACACATATATATAATATATATATATATATATATATATATATATATATATATATATATATATATATATATATATATAACACTTTATTTATCTACAGCAGAACCAAAATCTACAAATGGATAACAGTGTGTGTATATATTTAAGCGAATCTCAAGAGACCTAAAACCTGATACTGTAAATAACATCGAGAAACTATCCATCCCTATACCAAAGCCATATCCCCCCTTATAAGGGGGGTGGCTGAGTCAAAGAAAATACATTTGACTTTTTTTATGGGAAATATATACAGAGGAGACTCCCAGTCCCCTCGCTCCGCCCCAATGAGTCGACTTTTACGATTCGCAGGGGAACACGGAGGAAGTATGTGCAGATACAACATTGAGTAAAGAATTTTACGAAAATATGTAAAATAAAAAAAAGTATGATTCCGTAGATACATAATATCCAGCAAAATAAAGGGAAGGGGGTACATGGCTGACATAAAAGAATACTCGAAAGGGTACGTGGGGAGAAAAAGGTTGAAAACCACTGGTTTAGAGTGTTATTAGGAACTGCCATGAGGAACCGAGCACGAGACATCCTGGTTTGGAGCCAGTCACCAATTGAATGATCCACTAATGAGTGACTGAATATCTCGAAAGTATTGCAATAAATTTTTTTATTAGAAATAAAAGCAAAACCACTCAGCTACTTGTATATACAAATATGACTGTTTGCTTGATGATAGAAATATAAACCTAAACATATCATGCTCCTTGAATATACAAATATGACTAGAGTCTACATTCACATACTGTGACTAATACAAAGGATTTAAAATGACCAGACCAACAATATACATAATTTCATTTTTATTATGAATAATGGTCAAGCATGTCACGAAATTAACTAAAAAAAATCATTTACAATATTTTGAATCTCATTGTTTAATATAAGTATTTATACAAATAAATTAATTTATTCATAAATGAATTAATTATCTAATAAATAAATACTAAGCAAGGCCTCGTAGCCCAATAGATCAGTCTACTTCATATCAGTGTGGTCCAGTCTTCCACTCACCAAGGAGTCCTCAAAGCATCTCTTTGGCTAAACCTCATGGGAATAAGAATGAATGGATAGTGTCATGCCTTAAGTAGTAGTCCCAATTAACTCAGCAGGCTAAGTGAGTACACTTTTGGATGTGAGTCGCCTGCTTAGGCATGATATCAGTCGTATATGATCAGACTCTCTGACTACTTTTCATATAATTAAATGTATATTAAAAGGTTCTGAAATCACAAAAAATAACAAACCAAATAAGCTCGAGAGAGAGAGAGAGAGAGAGGAGAGAGAGAGAGAGAGAGAGAGAGAGAGAGAGAGAGAGAGAGAGAGAGAGAGAGAGAGAGAGTGTTAGTTTCAAATATACCCTTACCTCAAACACTGGCGATGGCTCTGGGGTTGGGAGATCTGGAACTTCCCTTACATCCAACTCAATTTCCTGCAAGTGAGACAAAAACATAAATATTAAAAGAAGGACTGACGTAGGTCCCAATACGCTGACCTCCATGATGATCAAGATGTAGAAAACGGTTTATTTTTTTTAAATATTTTTAAATTTAATCCAAGCAAGAGCAAAGAGAACAGTGCCACTTTGCTCAGAGTGCCACGTGTCATTACCAACGTCATCGAATATCAACTACGTCAAACATGACATCCTCGATACAGTTCGACCGAGTATTTAAAGAAATGACTCGGGTTACTGAGCTCAGTCGTGGTGAAGCAACATATTTTGACGCTCAGAACACCAAAAGCCACAGGAAATCTGCCTGGCGCCAATAAAGTAACCGTATTTGCAAAACATCTAGGATTGACTGGATTTCTTTGTATACAAAGAAAACATACATGTTCTGTTGAATAGTCTCTACTGGCATTGCTCAAAAACCGACATCAAATATTCGTGTGTTTCTTTGTTTTGGCAGTGAATAAAACCCATCCATCAAGAACAGCGCAGGCAAACAAGAAAGACATAAAAAGAAGACAAAAAGAAAATGATTCACCGTAGCCATCTTGTGAATATTCTAGTGATATCGGTCGTACTTCTTTTCGGATTATCAAATTCCCAAGAATGTGAAAAAAGGATCGAAGACAGTAATGGATGCCAAATTAAGCACATTTCAGCAAGTGAATGGTGTTTTTTATGGTTCTATGAACAGCCTCAGTTTTCCTTTTATATAAAACCTACTTCGAGCTTGGAAGAACTTGTTATTAGAGAATGGTTCAAAAGTTCTCACAGAGACAATAATCTAATATATTACGATAGAAGTAAACCAATTAACATTTTCCAGAACCCTAACAAATGGTACCACATTCAATATTCGTATGGGAATAAAGGCCTAAATATATCTATCGATGATATAATTTGGAAACAGGACGTTTATAAAGGGGATCTATATTATGTTGCTATTTTGTTTAAAGGTTCCTTAGTTTATAGTAAATGTAATCCAGAAGTTGCATCGCCTCCCTCACAATCAAGTCCTCACACTCAGCCTACAACCGATATGACCTCAGTGGAGAGCAGCACCCAAATACGTAAAGAAAACGGGAATGAAATTTGCAATGGGAGTAACTCAAGTGGATATCGTGACAGTGGCAGAGCAGATACATTATGCATACCCATGTGGGCATTTGCCACAATGGTAGTATTAGGCATAATCTCAATGGTCGTAAATATTGCTTATTTCATCAATGGAAAGATAAAAGCTCGTAAAAATGAAGCTTTATTGGATGCAGAAAACAATGGGAATGGCGAAATGCATATGTTGTCCGAAATAGAGAGGCCGGAGAGTCACGCTTTAGAGCCGATGCAGGGCAACATTAGGCCAAGTGGTTGTTGTGAAGAAAGGAATCCACCCACAGCTCCTATCTATGATAATATTCATAATCTTAGGGAAAACACTCCCAACATACAAAGCATTCAAGGCCATTCACAAGAAAGACATGATAATATTTATACCATCAACAGTGTACAGGAAAATAGAGGTTCCTCACACAACAGTGAAAACAGTCTCTATGGTTGCATATAAATGTCAGAACAGGAAATTGTATATATATATATATATATATATATATATATATATATATATATATATATATATATATATATATATATATATATATATATATATATATATAAGTAAGAATGTATATATGAAGTCCTTACACGTTTTTAAATATTATTTATATAATAACTGCTTTGTATAAAATGACGCATACAGTATACACCCTGTAAATATTACCATACATATATTGCTGAATAATTTTAAATATTTATATAACCTACGTGCTAAGTATTTTCATTATTTCATACCATTTTAAATCTAAGATTAAAAATAAATTATATTATGACAGACAAATATCGAATTTCATCTTGAAATAAACATTTTATAGCCGTGAAGCTGTACAAGAAAATACAAATAAATTATATATTCCTGATCCAATATTATCTTTTAAGGACCAAAAAAAAAAAAAATCATAAAACATATCTAGTTGAAAACACATTATAAGATAACAGACCTAGTAGATTTCCTGTCTGAAAAAGACTGTCAAACAACAAACGAAGAATAATAATAATAATAATAATAATAATAATAATAATAATAATAATAATAATAATAATAATAATAATAATAATACACAGATTTTAACAGTTTAAGCACATGAATTTCTAATTGTTTTTTTTACAATGAGACAAGGACAATGTCATCAACTTATCCCGCATTGTTTTGGTTGTGCACTCATTTACCCAGCTGAGTTGATCAAAGTCTACCACGAGATGGACGCCACAACCCTCTCCTTATTCCGGTTCTGGCAAAGTGAAGATGTGCGAGATATTATTATATTCTTATATTCAATCTTGTCTCTTATGTGTACTAAACAATAAAGTTATTTAAAAGAGAGGAAAATAATTGTATGAAAATTATATGATTTACAATTGTAATGATTTTTTACAATAATAAGTAAAAATGAAACACATTTTTTATTTGGCGTGAGAGAAAAACTGATCTTAAAAAAAAATAATAATAATGAAAGGAAGCAAGTATTCTTCTGTGTTCCCTTGCGTGTCTTCAAAGTCGACTAAATAGAACGGAGCAAGGGGACCGGGAATCTGCTCCTCTGTATTCTGATCCCTTAAAGAATCATGGTACTTTGCTTTGACTCAGCCACTCCACTATAAAGGGAAATATGTCTCTTGTATAGAGATAGAAATTAGGAAGAAAAAAAAAAGAAATGAACGAAGTTCAATTAAAAAAAAAATTATATATATATATATATATATATATATATATATATATATATATATATATATATATATATATATATATATATATATATATATATAACCATTTCCCCATCCTTGCTATTTACACTTACAATGCTATAAAAAGAAAACACACACATGCACACACACGAAACGACGAAATAAAATAAAATAATAATAGGCTTTTGCAAATCCATTGTATGATTTAAAAAAAAAAAGTAACACTTAACAGTTTCCAAAGCTACACATATGGCCACCCTTTTGTGCTGGATATATATAGCATATCTTTTATGGAAAATATGATTAAATAAATCAGAATGTTTTATAATATGAGAATATTAACATTAAATATAACTAAATATATTAGTGATACACCAACTATATTATGATTTATCTAAACAACAAAAAGCGGATCTATCATCATCTCAGGGACTAGTCCTCCATATCTCTGGGTCCTCTGTACTTTTTTTTATTTTTCATTTTTTTTTGTGTGATATTACCTCATCTCTGCTTTGTCCATAACCTTCGTCTTGGCATTTTCTCGTACTGGGGCCTTTACTGATAAGGGCAGTTTTTGCCTGTCCCGGTGTCACACCCATAAAAAAAAACCAAGAGACTGCAGGTTTTCCTTCGTTATTTATGTGAAGACGTTTAAGATAATTATATTAAGTAAAAAATTATATATATCCAAATACATAAAATATTCACATATGCATACGCACATGCATATATACGTGCATTCCTACACCTACAGACACACACGCATACTACATATATACATACATACGCAGGCAGGCGCGCACACATGTATATACACATGATATATATATATATATATATATATATATATATATATATATATATATATATATATATATATATATATATATATATATATTCTTTGCCTATTGACACTATGCCTACGGAGATTTGGACTACAGATACCATGCCTACAAGACCTAATGTCTAAAGGACATGATGGAAAAGTACATTTTTCAATGCCAGTAAGGTCACTTTGCCAAAATTCTCAGTGTATCTAATGGAAGCACTTGACGTTATCCCTGAATGATAATTTGTATCATAGGTTGAATTGGTAAAAACAATTTGCTAATATACAGTATCAAACAGTATGGAAGACCAACAGTTAAATGATACATGAAAATTATCGTTGTAACTTGGGTCCTAACTGTTTAGGTTAGGCTAGGTTAGGTTAACTTAGGTTAGGTTGCGTTAAGTTTGGTTAGGTTACGTTAAGTTTGGTTTGGTTAGATTAAGTTAGGTCAAGGTCCGATGTCATTACAAGCTGTCTGTTTGGCAAGTCGTCCGTTTTCATAATATCCTTGGGCAAACCAACCGCATTACGTGTCCGTAGGCAAACTATCCGTGGACAGAACCCACTGGCAAACTATCCGGATACCACTTGAAACTTGGGAGGTCCTTTTCTTATCATAAAAATGTGGAGTACAGCTTGAATACATTAAATAGCAGCTCTTTGTTATACCTTGGAAGTTCTGGCGAAGAGATGTTGCATCAATGTAATGTAGTTTCCAGGTTCATTGATTTCCATAAAACATCAGTGATAAAATGCTACTTGCAAAGTACACATGAGGGTATTGATAACCATTCTGACGTGATGTTTGTCTGTTTTGAAATTTCTTGAATAAGTCATGTTGGAATATTACATTTAGAACCAGATGCCATATACAGGTCTCTATGAGGGTAGCGGCGATACTACAGCTGAAGGATTTTTAAACTTGATTAGGAGTGTCCAGGACAGTTCGATGACAAGTTTTTCTTCAGTTACGGTTATATTTTATGCCTACATCAACACTGAATATTCTTGGATATTCATTACCCACCTCTTATTATCCCTTCACTTCTGACAAGTCATTACACTCTCTATCTCTGTTACTTTTTACTTAATGTATTCTTCGTGCCCAGGCTCGGTGGGGGCTGTTTTATTTTATTTTTTTTTTTGGGCCCGTCCTGGTGTCACAATCTCTATATTGCGTATTTTTATTAATTCATACATAAATACGTGAATACATGTGAAATCTTAAAATATGTAACAACATAAAATGTATTATATTATGGCAGACAAATATAAAATATTTAATACGCAACTGATATTCTCTTTTAAGGATAAAAAGGATATTGGTTAAATATATTAAAATAAAAATTAAAAAAATAAAATAAAATTACACACAGATGGGGATTTTCTATAGAAGGAAAAATGAAGTCAAAGGCCGCTTTCATACCAGAGTGGCACGTCGCACGTGGCATGCCACGTTGCATACCAGTTGAAAACAAACATCCGGAAATATATGAAACCTTTCACACAAGTGGAGTGGCACATGGACCGTGTCACGCCACTTCTGTGTGAAAGGTTTCACATATTTCCAGATGTTCGTTTTTAACTGGTGTGCCACGTGGCATGCCACGTGCGACGTGCCACTTTGGTATGGAAGCGCCCTTAGAGTAAAACAACAGTTAGACGACACGTGACAGAAATAACTGACAAGATAAAAAAAAATAATTATTAACAGTTTAAGCACTTGAATTTCATTTTTGCTTGTTACATTATTCATGTTATTTTTATCAATATAGAAGAGCGACACGGACATTTTGAGCCTTATGAAGCCTCAGCAAAAGAGAACCGTGATTAAATGAACACCATTCCAAATCCAAAAAGATAATTGGCCGTAGTATCGCAACGGGCGGCTGTGGCCATGGGTCAACCTACTACATGGTTAGTCTGCTGAGTGAGTAGATGCCACTACCCTCTCCTTGTTCTCGAAATGGCTCTGGAGAATAAATATTCTTATATTAATTCTCGTCTCTTGTGAAAAGCAGTACACAAATATAAGAGTTATATATTAATAATTGCATATATTCACTGCCATCTTTATCGTCAGAGAAAAACAATAGAAAAAAAAAACTGAGATAAAGAGTAATGGAGTGAGAGTATCCGGTCACAATATCTAATATATATATATATATATATATATATATATATATATATATATATATATATATATATATATATATATATATATATATATATATATATATATAAAAGTCACCGTGGCTCAAGCGGTAGCGTCCGCGACTCTAAGGCGTCACGTCGAGGGTTCGCGCCCCGTAACGGATTGAGGTTAGCAATGGCATGCACTCAGGGAAACGATTACATCTGCCAAAACAAGTCTCGCAAGAAGGCAACCGTCCTAGCCCTTGGTAGGAAAGGGAAGTCCGTGACGTCAAACTGGAACATATATATATATATATATATATATATATATATATATATATATATATATATATATATATATATATATATATATATATATGAATCATTTTTACCCCGACCAGAACTTGAACCTAGGACTTATAATTATTAAGTCAAGGCGCTACCAACTACACCACAGAAGGTTAAAAGGAATTATACCTTTTACCTTATATCTGCTATACTTAGGAATGAACGCATTCTATCTGAATGCCACTATGTTCATATTACAGATTCCCCAACCTCACTCGTGGCTTCATTTTCGCATTTAATTCAACTCCCAATCTCATTCGGCCTCAACAATAACCAAATAAATATATATATATATATATATATATATATATATATATATATATATATATATATATATATATATATATATATATATATATATATACAAATTAATTAAAAATTAAGATAAACGCCTCATATATGACGAGAATAAAACTAAATGTCAAAAGTGTTTAACCTAACGACTCATTTGAGCTTAGAACAACTTATTATTAGAGAAGGGGTCAAAAGTTCTTCCAGAGACATTGCTCTAAAATTATACGATACATATATCCCAGTTAACATTTTCCAGAACCGTGACAAATGGTACCACATTCAATATTCGCATGGGAATAAAGGCCTCA